>JAWPHD010009586.1:0-102179 GCA_037043455.1 Cyrtodaria siliqua | reverse complement strand
TAATTTTTTACCATATTTCTGTGTTGTTTTGGTCAATTCTTACACATATAGCTATGTTGCCCCCATCCACTCACGTCAACATTCAAGTTTTGCGTGGAAGTGACCTTGACCCTCCAAGTAAAGGGCAGATAATTAATAATTTTACGTTCAACTTTTGCGTTAAAATGAATACCGATCTCAGAGCCAGATCGAAATTCAACCCAAGCTCGATATTAAAAATGACTTGGTTCACGTTTAAAACGAGTATCGATCTCACAGCCAGTTGGAAATTCAAACCCAGCTCTGCATTCAAAATGACTGTGTGTGTTTAAAATGAAATCGATCGCAGAGCCAGCTCAGTATTCAAACACAGTTCTGCATTCAAAATGACTCGGTGTAAGTTTAAAATGAATATCGATCTCAGAGCCACCTCTGTATTCAAACCCAGCTCTGCATTCAAAATGACTTGTATGTTTGTAACGAATATCGATTTCAGAGCCAGTTCGAAATTCAAATCCAGCTCAATATTCAAAATGGCTTGGTGTATGTTTTAAACGAATATCGATCTCAGAGCCGGCTCGAAATTCAAACCTTGCTCGATATTCAACATGCGTTGTTGTATGTTTAAAATGAATACCGATCTCAGAGCCAGCTCGAAATTCAAACCCAGCTCTGCATTCAAAATGACTTTGTGTATGTTTAAAACGAATACCGATCTCAGAGCCAGATCGAAATTCAAACCCAGCTCTGTATTCAAAATGGCTTGTTATACGTTTAAAACGAATACCGATCACAGAGCCAGCTCGAATTTCAAACCCAGCTCGATATTCAAGATGACTTGGTCCACGTTTAAAACGAATATCGATCTCAGAGCCAGCTCGAAATTCAAACCCAGCTCTGCGTTCAAAATGACTTTGAGTATGTTTAAAACGAATATCGATCTCAGAGCCAGCTCGAAATTCAAACCCAGCTCTGTATTCAAAATGCCTTGTTATACGTTTCAACGAATATCGATCTCAGAGCCAGCTCGAAATTCAAACCCAGCTCGATATTCAAAATGACTTGTTATACGGTTAAACCGAATACCGATCTCAGAGCCAGCCCGAAATTCAAACCCAGCTCGATATTCAAAATGACTTTGTTCACGTTTAAAACGAATATCGATCTCAGAGTGAGCTGGAAATGCAAACCCAGCTCTGCATTCAAAATGACTGTGTATGTTTAAAACGAATATCGATCTCAGAGTCAGCTCAGTATTCCAACACAGCTCTGCATTCAAAATGACTCGGTGTAAGTTTAAACGAATATCGATATCAGAGCCAGCTCTGTATTCAAACCCAACTCTGCATTCAAAATGACTTGCATGTTTGTAACGAATATCAATTTCAGAGCCATCTCGAAATTCAATTCAGCTCGGTATTCAAAATGGCTTGGTGTATGTTTTAAACGAATATCTATCTCAGAGCCAGCTCGAAATTCAAACCCAGCTCTGCATTCATGCTATATATGTGTGGTACAGTTACTCCATGTAAGTAACGTATTAGTATGCAACATATAAATGTAACTATATATATCTGAAATATATATGTATCATATGGTAAGTAGTCGTACTTATACTAGACATATCTAGTAAGGTGTAAGTATAAGTAAGGATGGTAAATTCCATTTATTTTTATTTTATGTGTCAATGTCGAGGGCGACATTTCTCTAAAGAGGAGGAGGAATGGTAGCAATTAAAATGGTAAACTTAATAAAAAGTTTATCATTTCATTTATTTTTTTCAAATGTCGAGGACGACATTTCTCTGTAGAGAGGGAGGATGTCACATGATGACATATACAGGTTTAAAAGTATATCTCACCATTGTGTTGTGTGTTAAACATTTAGTCAGTTCATCATCTCTTTTCATCACTCATTTCATCTTTCAATCTACTTTCTCTTTATCTTACGTTAGACATTTAAAATTAGGATGACCACCTTTAAACTTCAGTAATATTTCACAGGTGAGTAAATGTAACCTTTGACACAACTAACCTGGCGGGAAAATCATGCGCACAGTTGAACATCTCAGTTGGTAGAGAAAGAACAGAAGCTATTGCCATTTTGCAATCTGTTATATTTATCTTGTAAAAGAAAGTATACGAGTATATATTCAGATATACAGCGAACAAACGAAACTTGTTTTCAATCCAAACCCCCATAATGAGGCGGCGACAATAACTTCAACACCCCCATAATGACTTTGGGTATGTTTAAAACGAATATAGATCTCAGAGCCAGCTCAAAATTCAAACCCATGTCTGTATTCAAAATGCGTTATTATACGTTTAAAACGAATATCGATCTCAGAGCCAGCTCTAAATTCAAACCCAGCTCGATATTTAAAATGGCTTGTTATACGTTTAAAACGAATACCGCTCTGAGAGCCAGCTCGAAATTTAAACCAAGCTCGATATTCAAAATGACTTGGTTCACGTTTAAAACAAATATCGATCTCAGAGCCAGCTCGAAATTCAAACCCAGCTCTGCAGTGAAAATGACTTTGTGTATGTTTGAAACGAATATCGATCTCAGAGCCAGCTTGAAATTCAAACCCTGCTCTGTATTCAAAATGCCTTGTTATACGTTTTAAACGTATATCGATCTCAGAGCCCGCTCAGTATTCAAACACATCTCTGCATTCAAAATGACTCGGTTTAGGTTTAAAACGAATATAGATCTCAGAGCCACATCTGTATTCAAACCCAGCTCTGCATTCAAGATGACTTTTATGTTTGTAACGAATATCGATTTCAGAGCCAGCTCGAAATTCAAATCCAGCTCGATATTCAAAATGGCTTGGTGTATGTTTAAAACGAATATCGATCTCAGAGCCAGCTCGAAGTTCAAACCCAGCTCTGCAGTGAAAATGACTTTGTGTATGTTTGAAACGAATATCGATCTCAGAGCCAGCTCGAAATTCAAACCCTGCTCTGTATTCAAAATGCCTTGTTATACGTTTTAAACGAATATCGATCTCAGAGCCCGCTCTGTATTCAAACACATCTCTGCATTCAAAATGACTCGGTTTAGGTTTGAAACGAATATAGATCTCAGAGCCACCTCTGTATTCAAACCCAGCTCTGCATTCAAGATGACTTTTATGTTTGTAACGAATATCGATTTCAGAGCCAGCTCGAAATTCAAATCCAGCTCGATATTCAAAATGGCTTGGTGTATGTTTAAAACGAATATCGATCTCAGAGTCAGCTTGAACTTCAAACCTAGCTCGATATTCAAAATGCGTTGTTGTATGTTTAAAATGAATACCGATCTCAGAGCCAGCTCGAAATTCAAATCCAGCTCTGTATTCAAAATGACTTTGTGTATGTTTAAAACGAATATCGATCTCAGAGCCAGCTCGAAATTCAAACCCAGCTCGATATTCAAAATGACTTGGTTCACGTTTAAAACGAATATCGATTTCAGAGCCAGCTCGAAATTCAAACCCAGCTCGATATTCAAAATGGCTTGTTATACGTTTAAAATGAATACCGATCTCAGAGCCAGCTCGAAATTCAAACCCAGCTCGATATTCAAAATGACTTGGTGTATGTTTAAAACGAATATCGATCTCAGAGCCAGCTCGAAATTCAAACCCAGCTCTGCATTCAAACTGACTTTGTGTATGTTTAAAACGAATATTGATCTCAGAGCCAGCTCAGTATTCAAACACAGCTCTGCATTCAAAATGACTTGGTTCACGTTTAAGACTAATATCGATCTCAGACCCAGCTCGAAATTCAAACCCAGCTCTGCATTCAAAATGACTTTGTGTATGTCTAAATCGAATGTCGATCTCAGAGCCAGCTCGACATTTAAACCCATCTCGATATTCAAAATGACTTGGTTCACGTTTAAAACGAATATCGATCTCAGAGTCAGCTCGAAATTCAAACCCAGCTCTGCATTCATAATGCCTAATTGTATGTTTATAACGAATATTGATCTCAGAGCCAGCTCGAAATTCAAACCCAGCTCTGCATTCAAAATGATTTTGTGTATGTTTATAACGAATATCGATCTCAGAGCCATCTCTGTATTCAAACCCAGCTCTGCATTCATAATGCCTTGGTGTACGTTTAAAACGAATAACGATCTCAGAGCCAGCTCGAAATTCAAGACCAGCTCGATATTCAAAATGGCTTGGTACGTTTAAAACGAATACCGATCTCAGAGCCAGCTCAGTATTCAAACACAGCTCTGCATTCAGAATGACTCGGTGTAAGTTTAAAACGAATATCGATCTCAGAGCCAGCTCAACATTGGAACCCAACTCTGCATTCATAATGCCTTAGTGTATGTTTATAACGAATATCGATCTCAGAGCCAGCTCTAAATTCAAACCCAGCTCTGCATTCAAAATGACTTTGTGTATGTTTATAACGAATATCGATCTCAGAGCCATCTCTGTATTCAAACCCAGCTCTGCATTCATAATGCCTTGGTGTACGTTTCAAACGAATATCGATCTCAGAGCCAGTTCGAAATTCAAACCCGGCTCTGTATTCAGTATGCCTTCTTATAAGTTTAACCGAATATCGATCTCGGAGCTAGCTTGACATTGAAAACCCAGCTTGATATTGAATGTCGATCTACGATCTACGATCTCACAGCCAACTTGACAGAGCTCGCGTAGCTGATGGTAAGATAATCATTCACTTTAGGCACCGCTGCTATGACATGAGTTTTGGAACGTCAAGCAATGGCTCTGTCGAGAACCTTGCTTTAACACCAAGAATATATAAACAAGTAACCTGTATTTTATTAGTCCCATACCAGTTTAAACCGGAGGTTACTACACCTGTCTGTTTATCCGTCCGTAAATTCGGACCCAATAATCTGTAAGAATGAATTGTTCCCCTGTGATATAATTAACACGGTGGCGAAACCACGCGACCTTTTTTTATCGCGTTCTTGGCAAAACATATTTTAAAAAAGCGCTTAATTCAGGTATGTTTTTGCTTCATAACTTCATTTAGAGAAGTGTGTTCACCTAAAGGGCACATACCTGTACAAACTGAAGCATTCTCTCCTACGGAAACGGTAAAATTAGTATTCAACCAGTACTTCCTAAGATTAGCCATCATAAAATGTACAAGGTCATGGATTTCTTTAAAAATGGGACACTTTCGGAGGGCTAGACTTCGAAAGTATTGGATGTATTGAATTGTTCTATGCGGCGAAGGAAATTACTCACTTTTGAGGGATACTTGTGTTTTAGTTGAGTACAATTTGTTAAATATTAAAAAAGTTATGAAGAAAAAAACTATCTGAATCAAGTGTGCCGTTTCCATTTTTTTTGCGTGACTGAAACGATTAACAAGAGTGTCAATTGGACCACAGACCTTAATATGTCTGTGATTGAACACAAAATACGCCCGTTGAAAGTGGATCATTATTCGCAAGCAGAATGTATTTGTTTGCTAAATGCACTGAAATGAGTAATTATTGACAGCACTTTTTTTTTTGTAAAGAACTATTAACGCACTAGTTTTACCAAATATCCTGATATTGATAATTATATTAAAACTAGACGGAGTTGTTTTTGTAACAGACACATTTGTCACCCAACATAACTTATGAACCAACCTGGCTGAAAGTTACTCTCCAAGTTGTCTCGATATGGTGAACAGTTGTGCCAAGTTTATGGGAAGCCATAACCGTCAAAATGTGGATATTTACAAACCATTCAATGACAGGCCATTTAATTCAACATGAAGTCATTTGATGACGTACATATTGATTCGATGCGACGTGTAAACTCGGTTCATTCGTTACAAAGTGAATTGATACGGTTCAAAGTGAAATGATACGGTGTAAAATTTCAAACCATACGACGCAAAGTCATTTGAAGACGTACATATTGATTCGATGCGACGTGTAAACTCGGTTCATTCGTTACAAAGTGAATTGATACGGTTCAAAGTGAAATGATAAGATGTAAAATTTCAAACCATACGACGCAAAGTCATTTGATGACGTACATATTGATTCGATGCGACGTGTAAACTCGGTTCATTCGTTACAAAGTGAATTGATACGGTTCGAAGTGAAATGATACGGTATAAACTCTGTTCATTCGTTACAAAGTGAACTGATACGGTTCGAAGTGAAATGATACGGTGTAAAATTTCAAACCATACGACGCAAAGTCATTTGATGACGTACATATTGATTCGATGCGACGTGTAAACTCTGTTAATTCGTTACAAAGTGAACTGATACGGTTCGAAGTGTAATGATACGGTGTAAACTTTCAAACCATACGAAGCAAATAGAAATCATTCAGTGCAATGACAAACCATTTGACAAAAAACTAATGCAATACAATCAAATACAAGTCGGTACGATGAAAACTTAAACGATTCATCGAAAAATGTGAAGTGATACAGAACAAAGTAAATCAGCATGATGCATTATGAATCAGGTTAACGCAAACACATTTAGTCTGGTGGTGTAAGTAAAATGATCGGCGAAAACACAGTCGTTGCGATGCAAACGAAATCCGTTCGACAGAAACTGATTTCGTTACGTGCAAAGTGAAACGGTGCGACATCTGGCGGCGATATTTGGCACATCACTTGCAGGGTTATTTCCCCTACATAACATATATATATTATGCTAAATCAAAGTACCAAAAGTACTGAGAATGCAAGGTTTGATAGGAAAGACTGTATAAATATTTGCACGATCGAATTTCCATAAATTTTACATAGTTTTAGCCAACTCGGCGATCTTTGGCGGCGGCGGCGGCGTCAACATTCAAGTTTTGCGTTGAGGTCATTTTCTCACAAACTGTATGCACTAGACCTTTCAAACTTTGCTTGTAGTTGTATCTTGGGTGGTACATCGCAACGTGACAAAGCAAATGTGGAAGTGACCTTGACCCTCCAAGCAAAGGGCAGATAACTTAATAATTGTTAGGTTCAACTTTTGCACTTAGGTCACTTTTTCACAAACTGTATGCACTAGACCTTTAAAACTTTGCTTATAGTTGTATCTTGAGTGGTACATCGCAACGTGACAAAGCAAATGTGAAAGTAACCTTGACCATCCAAGCAAAGGGCAGATAACTTAATTGTTACCTTCAACTTTTGCGTTTAGGTCACTTTTTCACAAACTGTATGCACTAAGACCTTTACAACTTTGCTTATAGTTGTATCTTGAGTGGTACATTGCAACGTGACAAAGCAAATGTGGATGTGACCTTCACCATCCAAGCAAAGGGCAGATAACTTTAATTGTTACAATTACATCACTCTCTTATGAATTATAACTATGCACTAGATGTTTTAAACCTAATTTATAGCTTAATCTTTGGAAGAAAACATATTCTATTTTGACATAGTTGTGTCTTGGGTAGTGCATCTTTTTGGATGGATTTCATCTATGACCTTGACCTACTTTCTGGAGCTGATAATTTTTAGCTCTACTGGCCAAGGGCCTTCACTTTTCATCCGATCTTTACAAAACTTTAATATATTGTTAATATCAATAAAAGCTCGCATAAGTTCGAAAACCAGCCAGATCGGACTAGTAACAGCGGAGTTATGGCCCCTGATTTAGTTAAAAAATGCTATATTTTGCCTTGTTAATACGACGGGGCTTTCATTTTTCATCTGATCTTTACCAAACTTTACCAGATGTTTTGCCTTTTTTTTTATTAGTATATTTCTTTATTATTTGTACATTTTTTTTTGTCTAAGTTCGTTTTAAATATATATATATTTTTTTTTTTTGTTTTATTATTTTTTTTTTTTTTATTTTTTTTTTTGTATTTGATATATTTATTGATTTTTGTTTTAAATGTTTTTTTTTTTTTTTTTTTTTTTTCATTTTGTTTTTCGGTTCGTTGAGTTTTGATGGCCCCTTGACATTTTTACTTTTAAATTTCTTGTCGGCTTTACTCCTTCTAAAGCCTTGTTGGATTTCGACGAAACTTGGCAAGAAGCATCGGTAAGATGTCTAGTTGTGCATATCACGCTTTTTTCCTGTTCGCTGATTTATGACGGAGTTATGGTACTTTCACATTTAAATTTCATGTCGGCGCTACTCCTCCTAAACTTTCTATAAAATTTGGCAGGAAGCCTCAGTATGATGTCTAGTTGTGCAAATCGCGGTATATCAATGAAATCTCGGACAAGTTCGAAAACCAGCTAGATCTTGTTAGTAACGACAGGTTATGGTCCTTGAGTTGTTGAAAAATGCCTTATTATATTTCCTTTGTTAAATCTGTAGTGACTTCATTTTTTATCTGATCTTTACCATATTTAACATTCTAAACAAATATGGTAAAGATCAGATAAAAAATGAAGTAACTACAGATTTAACAAAGGAAATATAATATAGCATTTTTCAACAAATCAAGGGCCATAACATTTAGTTACTAACAAGATCTAGTTGGCCCCAACCGGACACCGTTTGAAACAGCACATGACTGCAGCATTTTAACCTACTTCGTCCAGCTAGGTTCTGTTCCGTTTCTTCTTCTTGTTGTTTATTTATCAAAATTATGGTCACTTTTACCCGTGTATTTACTTAAAGTCAATTTCAATTCTTCTTTCCACCAATAAATTTGTATTTGATTTTTTTAGTAAATACTACAGTAAAGTTTCTTTTCAATGTGTGGGACAGACATAGGGAAGTTGAATCAACGGTTAGTGCCTCTTGTTAAGTTCTTTGTCCCTGCAGCAGAAGACGTTTTCTAGGTTACGCCACTGAACTTGGACAAGTTCAAAACCAGTTGCATCAGACTAGACACATCAGAGTTATAGCCTTTGATTTAAAAAAATGTTTTTCGGTAGGCCCTAGACTATTCAAGCCAGTAGAGTGATACAGGCCCTCTTGTGCATCTTGTTCTTGGAAGACTACTTAATACACGCCACTCTGTAAATGACAATTTTAGACATGGAGGTCATCTTGAGTGACAGTTTGGCCATAAAACACAAATCTGTCTATCCATCAGCAATTTCATAAAAAAATATTCTAGTCTAGATTTGAAACAGTTTAATGACAATTGATTACACTATATTTGGAATGGATTGACCCTCTAAGTTTTTGGTAGGTCGCCAAAGATCGCCAAGTTGGCTAAAACTATGTAAAATTTATGGAAATTTGATCGTGCAAATATCCATACAGTCTTTCCTATCAAACTTTGCATTCTCAGTACTTTTAGTACTTTGATTTATCATATATTATGTAGGGGAAATAACCATGCAAGTGATGTGGCAAATATTGCCGCCAGATGTCGCACCGTTTCACTTTGCACGTAATGAAATCAGTTTCTGTCGAAAGGATTGCGTTTGTATCGCATCGAATCAATATGTATGTCATCAATTGACTTTGCGTCGTATGGTTTGAAATTTTACACCATATCATTTCACTTCGAACCGTATCAATTCACTTTGTAACGAATGAACTGAGTTTATACCGTATCATTTCACTTTGAACCATATCAATTCACTTTGTAACGAATGAACCGAGTTTACACGTCGCATCGAATCAATATGTACGTCATCAAATGACATTGCGTCGTATGGTTTGACATTTTACACCGTATCATTTCACTTCGAACCGTATTAATTCACTTTGTAACGAATAAACCGAGTTTACACGTCGCATCGAATCAATATGTACGTCATCAAATGACTTTGCGTCGTATGGTTTGAAATTTTACACCGTATCATTTCACTTTGAACCGTATCAATTCACTTTGTAACGAATGAACCGAGTTAACACGTCGCATCGAATCAATATGTACGTCATCAAATGACTTCATGCTGAATTAAATGGCCTGTCATTGAATGGTTTGTAAATATCCACATTTTGACGGTTATGGCTTCCCATACAAGTTATTTCAAATCCCTCAAGCGGTTCAAGAGATATGAGTGTATCGGTCTATCCTCCGAGCACGTTAAAGAACCATAGGCATCTAATCGATAATAAGAGTAGGGCACCTATGTATCCTTCCCCTCTGTCTGGGGCAGCTCTAAATAACCTATACTGTGTTGATGAGCCGTTAAACAACATTCAATTCAATTCAAGAGATATGAGCGGATACGTAATATAGTGCGTATGACCTTCGACCTCTAAGTGTGACCTTGACCTTGAACGGACGTGGCTGTAAGTTGCGCTTTGCACGTCGTCGCGATATGGTGAACATGTGTGCAAAGTTCTTCCCAAATCCCTGAAGCGGTTCAAGAAATATAGAGCGGTCCCCCCAACCCCCATACTGAGGGGAAACATAATTACCCACGAACTGATGTTTGCTCTTGTTTGTAACTGTTATAAATGATTGTAAGTGCTGCGACATAACACGAACTCCGTTGTTACCACGGCGATTGGATTGTTTTTCAAACTTGACCGAATGTCATCAAGATTGAAAAACAAATATTCAAGTTATTGAGCATACATCATCAAAATTGTCAATTTTCAATAATTAAAGGGCCGTAACTCCGTTGTTACTGGGACGTTTTTCAATAATTAAAGGGTCATAAATCCGTTGTTAACTGAGCGATTGGACTTGTTTTCAAACTTGACCGAGATATTATGCCCATAAACATTATTTCCAAGTTTCATAAGGATTGGATAATAGTCGTTCCAGTTTGAGATGACATCGCAAACTTGTCAATTTTCAATTATTAAAGGGCCACAACTCCATTATTACCGGGACGATTGGTCTGGTTTTCGAGATATTGTGCAGATAACATATATTCCAAGTTTCATAATGATTGGATAATATTTGTTTGAGTTAGAGAGCGGACATCGCAAAACTTAGCAGACACATAGATAGACAACGCCACGACATACCGTATGTCCTGTCTTAGAACGGTCGTACAGAAAGAAAGTCAGTTGGTTTTGTCACCTTGATTCAACTAGAAGGTTGTAGACTGTCGATTTGTTTTACCCCCACCACAGAAAATCGACCGTCATATAAAGCATTGTCTTGCAAATGACCTAAAGCACCATACCAAAATTTTAGATATCTGTGTACCATTGTATGGTATAATAGATATTTGAAGTAATTTTAAATCAAGATCATCCTCTGAGACGTAACTTTCTGTACTTCCTGGAGAAGGAAGTAGAGAATTTACTACTTTAATTATCTCGCTTTATGAACAAATACATACACTGCCAGTCTGTTGGTTGAGTTAATAATCTCATAGTTGTTAAAATCATATATTGAATTTAAAATTGAGTTGTGACATTTAAACACATGTCTGTTCGAAAAATTACCAGTATATGGCTATAATGGCTTGCAACTTAAAATTAAAATGTACTAAATAAACTAACAGTGAATGTATCGTTGTGTTGCAACATGTTGATCAGTGTTGTTTTTTCTCTCAAATAAACTGAATTGCTAATCAAGCCTAAAGCTCTCGAAGTGCCAAAAAAAATACATCTACCGGTATATAAAAAAAAGAAGACTTAAAACATATTTCTTGAACGACCAAAAATTAAAAATACATTTATTGATAAAAACATAAATAACATTTGTGTTAATATTTCTCTTTAACAACCATTATTTTTTATATAAACAAGAAAATTAATGTCACTGTTAAGTGACAAATGCCCCCGAAGTTACATTGACGCCATATACCTGGATCTTGCGCGCGACACGTCGTCTTCTTTTGGCGAGCTCTTGTGCCAAGTTATTTGAAAATCGGAAGGAATGCCAGAGTTATTGACCGTATACGGTTGTACGGACGGACGGACAGACGAACGGAGTCACTGACGACGGTGCGACTACTATATTTCATGAACATCCATCAGGTAGTTTCAGAGGAGTAGTTGCTACAAGTTTTTACTACATAACTCTCTGTAAACAAAGATGGCTGCTGGCGGCGTGTGACACATCGTACTGTTATGGTGATCACTTGTGTCAAGTTATTTAAAAATCCATGAAGTAGTTTTAGTTTCATAATAAATGAAGTTGCTAGAGTGTTCACAAGGCAGAAAATGACATAAACCTTAAAACACTATCACATACAATTTACCGCTTTTATTTATCTCCTTTCTTTCAATTTATTATTTAGTTTATCTTTTATTATTATTTAATTCATACGCAACCAACCCGTGTTCTAATCGTCTTTTTTCGACGGATATTGTATCATACAGATGCAGAGGGATGACAGTAATATACTCAGTATATTGCCGGGTTTAGGTTTAGTCAATACCGGTGTGATAGTAAAATATCGCCGTACAGTAATTCTATAAGGAAAACAGTCGGGAACGGTGATGAAATATATTGAACATTTGAACCATAATAGTAGCGCCCCCTTCACATTTTGCATAGCGCCCGGGCAGTACTAATAGAGGAAATACGGTATTCATTTTAGAATGTATACAATTAAATAAAGCAAAAACTCAGTGCACACTTTCTTTCCCAACTGAGCTGTGCACACTTTCTTTTGCAATTGCGTATATATTGCCCCGAGGTATCATGAAGCGAATTTTGGTAATCTTTATTTCTCACAACAAAACTTGAGATATTGCATGAAAAGAAGTCTAACCAGCCTTTATTTAGAAGTGTTAGAACAGCTATAAGCAATACGTGATTTAAAAATCAAGATTTTAGATACAGATCCGGGTGTTTGGTTCTACTTTTCGTGTCGATGAGGTATTTGTTTCAACGTTATTTCAAAATTACTTTCTTTTATGCGAAATTTAGTCGGCGGACAAAAAATTGACTTCATCATATGCATGAACATAAGAGGTTTGCGAATTTTATGATCTTGAACTTGATAGGGTTCGGTAAGTCTTGATGAGGTGAGTATTTAATTTCAAGGGAAACATCAAACTCTAGGCGTTCTGTTAGAATTTCTGCACAACTTGCATCTGTTAAAATAGTATTTAAATAATTATCAGGATGGTATTTATATAAACGGTCGTTAATTTTGATTAATTGCAAACTTGTTATTACTATTGCAACAATAATATATTTTAAACCTAAGGAAGAATGAAAAGGAAATGTTGAAAACATAAACCGCTATTTAATGTTATGCAAGCAGGTTTAAAGTCCAAATGATACTCGATTAATAAATCAAGACGCAAATTCAAAGGTACACATGACAATCTTGATTTTTCAAAAACTAGCGGCGTCCCATTTGTTTTTCTACATAAACTGCGTTTGTTCAATCATTAATGTTAATTATCAGAATTGTATTCAGGGTCCGACAAATATTTGAATTGTGGGCTACCGGAAACTTACCTTGGTAGACCGACATGTGCAAGGCCGTCTCAATACAGTTTCATGTGTTTAAAAATAATCCCTCCAAATTTTAAATAGAACTTCCAGGACAGGGACCGTTTATTAAACTCTTATACTGTTAAATTAATACAATGCTGCTAAATTAATATAATGTATTATTATTTAATACAGTAAAGGTAAGTAAATAAAAACAAAACACAATAACATAGAAGATTCTACCCCTCTCCTCCAACCAACTCACCCACTATCTGGACATTCCATCACTGTATTTGTCCAAAAACAATTCAAGTAGAAAAAAAGACAGCATGTAGCATACATTGGGTCTTCCATTTGATTGATTAAGCAGTACTGATAAGGATATATGACACTGACACAAGTTTATAACGCCGAACTTAGTTCTTTTGCAATCGCGAAAACTAATGACACTGTATTGCGACTCGAACATCGCTGCGTTTTTTAAACTGATTTTGGAAGAATGCACTAGCATGTACATGATATACATGAAATCACATACTGTATCAATGAAATATGTATAATCTCCCATAAACTCTTATTTATAAACGACGCTTCGCGTAAAATGTTTGCATTTGTGAAACTGGTGTCTAGATCATCTAGACGTTTGTTTACTTTACGACACAAACGTCCAGAAGCCTTATTGTAAAGCGGTTTTTAGTCGGTGGGCATGTTTTCCGAAAAATAGAAATTTCTCTGATTGGCCGACAGATATAAACACAGACAAAACAAGATACTGACGTCATATCGATCGAGCGCGGGAATGCCATAACAACAGAAATACAATGCTTTTTTTCATAAATTACTAATAAACAAAGAGGAAACTTCATCATTTTATCGATAAAGTAATGTGGAAGGCGAAGTATGATATAATAAATATAATTAAAAATATTAATTACGATCACATGGTTTCTGTTTTCAATTGTTTTCCGCACAAGGAGTTAAGACGTTTGTATTGGAAACCAAACGACGGAGATGTTCAAGACTAGTGAAACTGTGTGTTTGATTTACGAAACTACCATAAGTGAACTATGTTCCTCAACTACCCGATTAAGAAGCGGAACATGTTCCACTACAAGATGACTAATGAAATATTTTGATTGAAGTCGGTAACTAGTCACAAGAATAACATGTCGCTGTAATTATTTTGCATCAACGATGGAATTATTTACACAATGAATATCGGTAATTATAATATCAAGAGAACGTTTATCTTGGATTCTGTCAGTGAAATTAATAAACAGCTAAGCTTTAAACTAATAAGCAACTCCGTCAGAGGAGACATATTTTCTCCCATGATGTCTCGAGCATCCAATCATCTGGATTTGACGTGTGAATACATTATCGACGCGTCATCATAATTATCCAATCAAATGTTACCGTTTACTATTATGGGATGGACGAGTGAATATATTATCGACACGACATAATTATTATCCAATCGAAGGCATAGGATTAAAACAACTAATGAATATTAATGAGTGATTCCAGGGTACTAATTTGTTGCACCGATGCAGTGTTTCCGCTACAGCGCGTTTCTTACGTTTTTGATGCAATAAAAATGATCGGCGAAGCGAAATTAATCAGCATATGCGTTTTTCGTGACGCAATGAGATCGATTAGGCTAGAAATGAAATACCTGTCAAATTATCGTCGTGAAACTTTCTTGAAAAGCTTCAAATGTAGGAATCACGACTGAACTTATTTTTATTTACATCTTGGTCTATATTTGGAACAGGTAAAACTAATACCTGTACTTTCGTGTTATTGTCGTGTCATCATATTGATCGTATTACATCTTAGTCTATTTTTAGAACAGGTTAAACTAATGCCTGTACTTTCCGCGTTATTGTCGTCGTCATATCGATCGCGTATATGTGGGTCTGAGTAGGTAGACGCTTATATAAAACAAGTAGACGCTCTACTGTGTAAAGATGTCATATTTAGCCTTTTCCTATATAAACTTTGGGTCGCCACGGCGGCAATTTTGATTATTGCAAGAAAACAAAAAACACAAACTTAATAGACGCCAACCATTGTGATAAAGTTTCAACAAAATCCTTCAAAAGGTTTCGGAGAAGATTTCATATTTAACCTTTTCCTATATAACTCTATGTAAATCTTGGGTCACCATGGCAACCATTTTGATTATTCGATGATAACGAAAAACACAAATTGGATAGAGGCCAACCCAAGGAACATGTACATGATATTTCACTGGAATGGATTAAGTGGTTTCGTCGGAGATGTCGTTTGAAATTTCCTTAAATTTGACAAGTTTTAGCTATAGTGGCCATGTTGGGTGACTGGCGGCTGCGAAAAACACAAATCTGAGGCGCACTATCCCAAAGATCATTGTGATACAGTTTTAAAAAAATCCTTCAAGAGGTTTCAGAGAAGATGTCAATTTTAGCCTTTTCCTATATAACTCTATGTAAACTTTGGGTCGTCGTGGCGGCCATTTTGATTATTCGACGATAACAAAAAACACAAATTTGATAGAGGCCAACCCAAGGAACATGTATATGGTATTTCACTGGAATGGATTAAGTGGTTTCGGAGGAGATGTCGTTTGAAATCTCTTTAAATTTGATATAATTATAGCCATGGTGGCCATTTTGGATGACTGACGGCCGAGAAAAACATAAATCTGAGGAGGACTATCCCAAAGATCATTGTGATTAAGTTTCATCAAAATCCTTCAACCGGTTTCAGAGAAGATATCATTTTTATCCTTTTCCTATATAACCCTATGTAAACTTTGGGTTGACGTGGTGGCCATTTTAATTATTCGACAATAACGATAAACACAAACTTGATAGAGGCCAACCCAAGGAACATGTATATGATATTTCAGAAGAATGAAATAAGTGGTTTTGGAGGAGATGTCGTTTGAAATTTCCTTAAATTTGACCTAGTTTTAGCCATGGTGGCCATCTTGGATGACTGGCGGCCATGAAAAAAAACACCTGAGAGGGGCCCTCCCAAGTAACATTGTGATGAAGTTTCATCAAAATCCTTCACGCGGTTTCAGAGGAGATGTCGATTTTATAAAATTGCTAACAGACAGACGGACAGACAGACGGACGAAAAGTGATCGCATAAGCTCGCCTGGCCTTTGGCCAGTAGAGCTAAACAAGAGGTAAATGACCTTGACGCTCTACTGATAGGTTTTTGAAAGCTAGATCAGCATTCCTGTGAAGTTTCATGAAAATATGTCAAGTAGTTTCAGAGGAGTTGTCGCTATAAGTTTTTACTATATAATTCTATGTAAACAAAGATGGCCGTGGCAGCCATGTTTAATGTTGAATCAAAACAATTTTCAATATGGACCAACATCATGTCATGCTGATAATTTTAGAAAAAGTCCCATTTTAATATCACTTACAGTTTTCAAGAAGTAGTCAGTACAAACTTGTTGTTTAAAAATCTATTTTTAGCTGTGGTGGCTATCTTGAATTTCCGGCCGGCCTGAAATTTTGCTAGGATCAATTCGACATCAAGAGCAACATTCCTGTGAAGTTTTATTAAAATCCGTGATGTAGTTTCAGAGGAGTAGTCGCTAAAAATTGTTATTATATAACTCTTTGTAAACAAAGATGGCTGCTGGCGGCCATGTTAAATGTCGAATCAAAACGATTTTTGACAAGGATCAACACCATGTCATGCTGATCATTTTAGAAAAAGTCCCATATCAATATCTGTTATCGTTTTTCAAAAAGTAGTCGCTACAAACTAGTTTTTTAAAAATCTATTTTTAGCCGTGGCGGCCATCTTTAATTTCCGGCTGGCCTGAAACTTTGCTTAGATCAATTAGACATCAAGAGCAACATTCCTGTGAAGTTTCATATATATGAAAATCTGTAATGTAGTTTCAGAGGAGTAGTCGCTACAAGTTTTTACTATATAACACTATGTAAACAAAGATGGCCTCTGGCAGCCATGTTTAATGTCGAATCAAAACGATTTTCGACAAGGACGAACATCATGTCATGCTGATCATTTTAGAAAAGTCCCATATCAATATCAATTATAGTTTTCAAGAAGTAGTCGCTACAAACTTGTTTTTTAAAAAATTATTTTTAACCGTGGCGGCCATCTTGGATTTCACATCAACACGATTTTTTGCTAAAATCAACTAGACTACATGGGCATCATTTCTGTAAAGTTTCATGAAAATCTATCAAAGTAGTTTCAGAGGAGTAGTCGCTACAAAAACATGTTTACGGACGGACAGACAAACGGTCAAACGGAATAGAGCAAGGAGCTACCTTGCAAAGGGCCATGTTTAAAGGGGCCATAAAAATAAAGGGCCAAGCTTTAAAAATAAAGGGTCATAAATGAAGGAAAATGGCCGCTTCTTTCAGAAAAAGGCCCTCTATTTTTGTCCAAGTATGTGGACATTTTGTGTCTAATGAACTTGGGCAGCCTATAGAGGGGGCCTTTTTTTAAAACTGCTTGCATTATGATCTTCTAGCTCTTTGCTATCATTTGAGCACAAAAAACAGGGGGCCAGGCCCTTTGTTGGAAAATGACCCTTTCCTTCTGTACAGGCTACTAAAATGGCTCTCTGCTCCATTTTTAGCGGCACGGACGGACACCGCACCACGGCATAAGCTCTGCTGATCTCTGATCAGTCGAGATAACAGTAGCAAATAAAAGTGCGTAGATGATCATGATACGGCCACTAAATGCATACGAACCCAAAATGAAACAACGTTGGTTAACTTCTTTTTCTTTCATTCCTTTGTTCTTTATACAAATAATTTAAACACAATATACAACAATTAAAATGTCTAAACTAATAATGCATGTCTATCTGACATGTAAGGGGACATTTTAGTGATGTATCTGACATGTAAGGGGACATTTTAGTGATGTTTTGTCAGAGGTAGTGCTGTTCCGATTAATCGATTTGATCGATCATCGATCAGTTAAGCCTTTGATTTGATTATATGTAATCGATTACAATTTTTCCTGATCGGCTTTACTTGGTTGTTGAAAATGATGACTTATTTCATTTTCTTGTACTAAAATATACAAGAAAATAAAATGAGTTTTAATTTTTACTTAAAATAAATGCTTGGCCAGTTTCATTCAATAATGTTATGACCAGAACATACTTGAAAAGTGTTTATTTTCTTCATTATAGTCTGAAAAAGGCTTAAACTTGTGTCTTTTATGGAAGCCATGTTTAATCGATGAATGATCGATCATCGGTTGGTTGAAATTTCTGATGATCGATCATGAATTTTCAACCGATTACCAACACTAGTCTGAGGTCTGAGGTCAAGTAGACGTTTACTAATCAACTTATAATGCATGTCTATAGATCTGACATGGTCTATTCATCAAAATGCATGTCCAAAAAATAGGACCACTCATGTATATTTACAAAATGACCCCCAGTTTATTCCATAGGGAGTCAAGGATGATCCCTAAAATATTGAGACCTGCAGAAACTCTGCCGATGCATTGCTCGTGTTGTTTTAACCTTCGTTAACTTGATTATTAACGCGTGACTTTCTAATCTTATCTCCTTTAATCAGCTGTGAAAACAGTCTTTTAGAGGTTTTGACTGGGCTACTGCAAAAGGAAATTTGTAGTAACCCGTCAGGCTCTCGATTGAAGTTTATAGTAGTCCGGACATCGACTTTTGGTAGCCCGCAAGCTCCGGGCATGTGATTTGTCGGACCCTGGTATTAATTCATTTGTTTTTGCATGTTTCTAATTTTTTATATTACTGCCCCAATAATATATAAAAACTATATTATAATAAGACGAAATAGTGAATACTTAAATTTGATTTATTTAAACGTTACCAGGGTCAAAGTAAAAAAGATACTGGATATATAAATCGAAACACTCATTCAAAACACTTTAAGATTGCCGTTTGTTCCTTTAATGTTTGCTTAAAACGTCCAGATTGTGTGTCCGTTTAAAATCCATCCATACATGCGAAAGTTATGGAGTGGACACGCACACAAATAGTAACTTACGAACGGACAGACGTATCCATGGACAGCGCCGAAGCTATGGGAACATTAACATGAATCACTGATATGATTTGTTTTCGAAGAAATAATAGATTTACAACAGCCAACGTGATATCATAAAAGTGCTCGTTTCTATTCTAGTTGACTCCACTCGTAAATTTATAATAAAAGAGTATGATAATGGACCTTTGGACACGCCCGAACACGTCACATACAAAATATTGCAGTCTCGGTTTGATTGAGACTGTTCATGAACGGTAGTGAAATATGCTAGCTACCGCTCACGCCCTCTAGCCCCGGGTTGAGCAGAACTCAATATTCACAAAATCAATAGTAAATAATTTTAACCATCCCGAAGATGGCATGCATAGGCGGTGGACTTAGAGGTTTTCCTCCACCATGTCCAGCGGTGTATGGTCCCAATATATAACAAAATACTATGCCCCGAAGAGCAATATAAACAAAAACGGTTATGAAGCCTGCATATCACAAGTAACAGCCAGAAGACAAAAGTAAAAGGCAGACAACATATCCTATGAGTGGTTAAACAATACCCAGAGCCTTCTATCGGCCGGAGTAGTGGAACCACCGAATCGAAAATTAAGTAAGAAAACAAATGAAATTGAAAATGTACCACCGATAACTAAATATAAGTATCGGGCTCAGCGATCTCCAAAGATCGAATGAATAACAGTCCTGATTGAAATAAACTAAACTATTCAAATAACCGATAATAATATACGATGTTTGCTACACAATCGTTGGCATTCGCGATTTCTATCAATGCTTAACTTAACCAAACTTCTCGAATGATCTCAACAATTTAAACGCAAGAGAAAGTAAATGTATCGCTAAAAAAACAGCATTTTAATGCGCTTATGATAGGAGTACTCCCAGATTCATATATCAACAAATAAAAACTATTTCCATGTTTTCCGGATTTTCTTTTATCAGAAATGGCTGTCATTTGCAACTAACATTTGTGCTCAAATGTCACAATTTTTGTTTCCCGACCATGGATTTAGGAACCTTAGATTGCTCTACCAATGAGGTTCCTTGAGCAGATAAGTGCAGGTTCAATTGCGTTAGTTACCTAACTATTAGTATTTATTAAATTATCATATGTATAACGTTAGTTGTATATCTTCATTAATTTTGAGGAAATAAATTCTTCTGCTACTCAAGTTTGAAGGCTTACATTGTGTTCAATCAAAATTTGAAAATTGGCTTGAATTTGTCAATATATTTGTAATAAAGTAAACACCACGTAATTCATCCACACATATAAATTCATAAACATCTCGGCATCTGAACTGAAAATGTCAAAATTCTTCAAGTTCTCTCTGAACTGAGAGTTCAAACATTTTCTGTGTTTCAAATTCAATACCCCTCCCACAATTTCCACCTTAAATTTACTTTGCATTTAAATTTTGAATTCAATGATCAATCTATACTGTTATTCTAGTTTACTCAAAACTGTTGTCTAAACGATCTCTCTGAACTCAGAGTTCAAACATTTCCTGTGTTTTAAATTCAATACCCCTCCCACAATTCACTTGGCATTTAAAATTAAATGATCAATCTAGATCTATACTGTAATTCTTGTTTTATTAAAATACATACTGCATTATATATCCTATCATTTATTCAAAACTACTGTTTAAACGACTTTTAAAGGAAACCTACCTCGTTGAAAATGGCACCTGGAAATGACCTCGAGACAAACTTCTTCTCTAAAACCGGAAGTCCGAAATAATGTGTGTTTATCGGCAAGCGTAAACGTAAAGTGTGTTAACCCTGTACACACACTTCTCATTTCGCCTATCAAACTAGGTCTTCCGCGAAAATTGGTGACGTGATACCTACACGGATTTTTAACTAATCAAAACTAGTTTTCTTCCGAGGACCCGTAAAAAGTCCTCGGACGTTTGAGAAGTCCTCGGACGGTTGGTGTGTTTTCATACGGAGGTCCTCAGTCAGATAGTAATGCACGAGCACACACACACACACACATAGACACACACACACACTCTGTCACACACACACTCTGTCACACACACACACACACACGCACACGCACACGCACACGCACGCACACACACACACACACACACACAATTAAAAGAGGATAACGTCCATAATGCTAACAGTTTATCCATATAGAGAACTCTATTGAAGAACTGACTACCTAGCCAAGTGGTAAAGCATGTGACTTGTCAATCCAGAAGTTCGAATCTCCCACAAATCATGATTCTTGTTAGTGCATTGTTGATGTTGTTTCGTCGATAGCAGGTAAAGAAATAAAAACAGTTGGCTATTTAGGGGTTTCCAGCTACGTTTCACACATGGAACTTGGTAGTAAACCGAGCGTTAAATCCTTGCCATTTACTATTGGGACATATCCACTAGCATTTTACACAAATATAATAGCTTTAAATTACAACCTTGGCAAAGGATGAAAAAGTGAATCTGTCAGGATTCAACTTCTATGTATTCGGTTATTTCTCAAAGCTGTTATCGTTGTGCAGTGAAGACCTTGACCAATATAAAATACATGTAATCCCTTACTTTTTGACCTTGCATTTAAATACATGTTTATATGAATATTATTTCTATTTGTATTTTGGTTATATGATATTTCCACAGCTGGACCAGAGGATTGATGAAAGCCATACTTGTGTGTATGTATGGAATGTTTCATGATTGATATGTGGTCACCTACAATGTCTTAGTTTAAAGATAGTTCATTCGAATTAAACATATTCAAATATCAAAAAGTTGAAACAAACAAAACCATCCTTGGTGTGCAAAATGAAGGAATTGGATCGCAGAAATCACGAAATGCCCACCACAACGCAATGACACCGCTCTGTACCGCAAATTTAAATAAATGAGCAAGTTTAAAAGTCAACAAACAAGACAAGACACAACACAAATAATGGTTAATAATAATCCCGTGATTAACTACATGATATATAAGCTTGGTTATGAAGTGCATGCAAATAAACAACTTAGAATATATGCGCAACCATATAGTAACAATGTGATTAATGCGCAAACATGCAGTTACTGTTACAAGACGATTAATTTAACAAAATGAAATGACAATGAAATATTGAAATAGAAGTGCATGTACAATTGAATATATTACAGGTGGGTAAAATACTACTAGACCAAGGCTTAAAGCCCCAACTGCCATATAAAAGACAGAAGATGGCGCTGGGGCAAATTTCTATATAAATTATGCATGTTTCACATCAGAGGTCCCTTTTTCAAAATTTTGAATAAATTATGAAAAGTTGCACAAATACACATTTAAACATGTTTAATCAATTGGTGTAATTATTTTTTTAAACAATCATTTGCAAAATACAGTTTCAAAAAATAATTTAAACCAACTCTGTCAAACAATTTGAATTTGCCGGGAGGAGCCTATGAGCTTAGAACTACTCTGTATTATCATCAAAACCAGGCAATGTAAAGCATCATAATTTAAAGCGGGTTGTCAACAGACCTTCAAAAAGGCACCAAATCTTGATTTTGTGTGGTTATAAATGTAGAGGAAAAGTTTCAATGTTCATTTGTGAAATATTATTGTGATTCAATTCAAATATAGAGGCGGCTGCTTAAGCATATGTAGGACAATGTATACATCAGCTATTTTAGTTGACAGATAGGTTGTGTACAGCAGTAGTAATTTGATAAGCCCCTCCTAGAAATATTTACTACCGGGGTAGTAAATGTTGGGGGTTCAAGTAGTAAAAGTTTTGCTATACATTTAGAGTTTGCATCATAAGTGTTTATCATGATCTTGGAAACACTCATGGGCAAACTGTATTAGATATTTCAAGTAACTCTTTATTGTTGCAATTTTGTTTTTGTATTAAAACGTTTTTTGTTTGATTCAGAAAAGAATACGAAAGCAATCATCAGTAACAAATTACTGTCAAAGAAGACATGGATGTTTATAGTATAATTTCACACTCGTACATCAGTAAGTATTACTGTCAAAGAAGACGTGGTGTTTATAGTATAATTTCACACTCGTACATCAGTAACTATTACCGTCAAAGAAGACGTGGTGTTTATAGTAGAAGTTCACACTCGTACATCAGTAACTATGAGGTCTTTGTCAAGGAAGACGTGGATGTTTATAGTAGAATTTCACACTCGTACATCAGTAACTATTACGTCTTTGTCAAAGAAGACGTGGGGTTTATAGTAGAATTTTACACTCGTACATCAGTAACTATTACGTCTTTGTCAAAGAAGACGTGGTGTTTATAGTAGAAGTTCACACTCGTACATCTGTAACTATTAAGTCTTTGTCAAGGAAGACGTGGTGTTTATAGTATAATTTCACACTTGATTTCTAGAGTGGAATTGATAGTGTGGCATGGGAATCAAATTGTGGACTTCCGGAAGAAAGAATAAACCGTTGCTTGATTATACCTTAGGATATGTACTTTAAATAAAATACAGGAGACAGTCATGAGGACTCCTCTATACCAGTACAATGAGGCCCTAAAAGGGGTATCTGAAGTTTTCTAGATAACAAACAATATACTGCTTTTACTGGATTTATTATCAAAGTAATGTATACTTTTTACATTTATAACAGTGTAAGTACCATTTAATAATTGTGCTGTCATTTCAAATATATATGTGTCACGATAACAACAATAGTATGGCATTGGGGCCCAAGAGGGATAAGTTATTGCTTAAACACCATTGAAAGATAAACATGTATATTTTTTAATTTATAATAATAACTGCATCTTCACAAATTTGTTTTTTACATACTTATTTAATTCAAAACATTGATATCTTCATAAAGGATGGATACAATATAACTACAATGTTGCTGCTTGTCACACAATGTAGAGCGTACTGGTCGTATATAGCTCTTGTAAGTTATCGGTTACACCCAAATCTATTGTTCGAGTTGAAACAATTTCACCATATTCATGATCTATTCATGTAACACGTAAAAGCGTGCACATTTTAAGTCGCCGCCGAAGAGGCCGTGTCATAAGTTTAGTTTTGTGCTAATGCATGTAAACGTATAGGTATATTTTCCTTAAACGGCAAAATTGAATAAGGGGCCTCTCGTGTATATTCAATACTGCAGATTTAGACACGTTTGTCACGGACTGAACGGGGGGAATAATGATTTGGGCGTAATGTTTGCTATAAAACCCATTGTCTTCTAGCTCTCGCCGGGATGATCAATAGTACTTTGTTGGAACAGAGATTGGACGGCAAAATTCATAGGCAACATGTGGTTAGTAGTTTTATTAAACTTTTATCGTACATTTGTATTCAGTGGGCGGCGCCATCTTGTTTGGCGGTTACGACATCCGGTTAGCATTGATGTTTCTCAAACATAACTTTAGACTAGCATATGATTTTGAAGTTACTTTATTAGATGTAATTTATTGTAATTGATCATTAATTGTAAAACAATATTAATTTGATAACAGTGGATAATAGGTGCATTAGTTAACGTTGGCGTATAACTCAGTGATTGTAATACATGACTGTTAACATTGCGTGCATGCATAGCTCAGTGAGTGTAATATATGAGTAATTTGATCATGTTTATATTACATGTATTAGGGGCATTGATTAACAGCGACGTACATAGCGAATACATGGCGTTGTAGAATATGTATACATTGCTACTCATCATTATTACAGCTTACATATATTGATTGAATAATGATTTGTTTGGGTAATGATAATTATGCAA
The DNA here is from genome assembly GCA_037043455.1 of Cyrtodaria siliqua. Lineage (NCBI taxonomy): Eukaryota > Metazoa > Mollusca > Bivalvia > Adapedonta > Hiatellidae > Cyrtodaria > Cyrtodaria siliqua. Next base: position 77,188 of record JAWPHD010009586.1, on the reverse strand, counting down.
GATTGTTATGTTTGTCAACCGACATCTAAAACGTATGTATAATTACAGCCTAAGCCATCCAGGATATAAGCCATCCAGGGTTGGACTAAGCCATCCAGGATATAAGCCATCCAGGGTTGGAGTAAGCCATCTAGGTTTGGATATCCAGGAGTGGAGCTAAGCTTCCACGATTAACGTTACAAGCGGTGGAGACGGTCCCCGTACCTGCGCAGCCAGGTTTACTAACGACAACCCCCGGGACACAAGGTGGGCCCGTTACCAATCCTCACTGGAGGAATATCACTCACAATCTCAGTGGAGGTTAACTATCATTGCATCGCGTCATCAACCCTTACAGAAGGCATTTGATGACAATCATCCATTGAATTCGCGCATCATCATCTTCATGAGCTTCAGTTATCGCGCTAGATCAACATTGTTATAGCTTTAACCACACTTTAGTGTCTTAGACATTCGGTATTTATAACAATAATAAGAACGTCTTAAACGTTCATGAGAACATTCTTTTCATAGTTCATTTGTGTATTCGCTTGTTTTTTTAGATAATTGTATATATATTAAACATATTTTAAAAGTTGCATTAAACTTATGTAAATGCATTCACCGTCATTGATTCTTTCCTGAGTTAGCCCAACCACTAAGGTCATCCTGTGACACTGCTATAATGCCAGTATAACCTCATCTGGTCTGTATGAATGTATAATAGCCATATTGGATGGCAACGGAACAGCACTGACATAGATTTGTATATATTACATTTATTTATTTACTAAGCTTCAAGTTTAAAGCTGTTTAAACAAGCTTTTAATTGATTTAGTAATACCATTTTAACAAAAATATACCATTGAGGCCCTATTTCCTGCTTAAACCAACAGTATTGAAGGAAAACACCTTTTTGCTTTATACAATGATTCCTGTTCACAAACTATATAATTCCACATACTAATTTTATGTTTTCATAACATTAGTATGTGGAATGATAGAAACTTTGATTCCTTCACAAAATACTAAAGATTTATCATATCCATTATCAATATAAATAATCATTAATTTGCATTTAAACAGCAATACATAATCTGTGTCTACAAATTATTTTGATTTGAGGTATTTTCTGTGAAATTCAGTTAAAGCTGACTCAATAAGGGTTTTGTTTGTCCTAATACTATTTAAATCAATATAAATCTATAATTAACAAAGTGGTACATATTACAATGTTTTTGTGAAATTAAATTGTATTCACTAAATCAATGTGATGTATTATGAGAAATCAATACAGTTATAGTTTAAAAGGTTATCATTATTAGCTCGACTTTTCAAGGTAAATGCAAGCTATTCTACTCGACCCGGCTTCAGGGTCGGTTAACCTTTTACGTTAAGCTTTCTTCGAATAAACCGGTTAAAGTAATTAACGCGTGTATTTACTTTCGTGCCGTTAATCTGTTACGAATATTAACTGAAGTTTGCCCCTTTTTTAACTTAGTTTCCCCCCAAAACATAAACAATGCCTCAATAATCAAGTGTCTTCCGTCAGCTCTTGTTATATCTTTTGTTTTACTATTTTGTTATGAATATGTTTAGAACACTGTTTCGGTTGATAATATTTTACTTTGATTACTGCTTTGCTCTATATTAATGATGCGCCAATTCTTTGCTAAATGTATTCAACCTTTAATAAAAGTATACGCGATAGTCATGACGGTTACCTTGGTAGAACAAATATTTAAGTGATAATGCCTGTTCTTTAATTTCAACTGACATTCACACTGGCCATTGTAGAAGCATAGCAGTGGAGGTTGGCCTTCAAGCACCTACAACGACTAGAGCAGGCTATTTTACACCGATATCTGTTGATGCATTTTGATGCCTCAGCTAGTGTACTCCAAAAATGTGATCCAGTGGTGTCTAAACCCAACCTTAGTCTGAGGGCTTTGGAGATTCGGCGCAATTTAAGAGCATTTAGCCTACAATATGACGTGCCTGGTTCTCCGTCCTTCTGATATGTACCAGTTTTTTACTTAGTGTGTATTATATCTAGTTGAAGCAACAACTTTTCTTTCATACCCAATACGGTTATCCGTGTTTTACATGGGTGATGAAAAGTCTAATCTTACACATGGGGAAGATAAAAGTCGCACGCTGATATCAACAACGACATTTGCATGACGTCATTGTGTAACTAACATGCAAAACGTTAGTAGTATGCGACCTCAAGGCACTGAATACAAATAGTATTCAAGAAAAATAATCAGTAATGTGTATCCGGTTCAGATAGGGCATTACAAAAAATAGTATGAAAGGTAAAAAATGGAAATCGCCGAACACGATAAGTACACAAAATATTGCAGTCTCGATTTGATTGAGACTGTTCATGAACGGCAGTGAAAAGTGTTTGCTACCGTTCGCGCCCTCAAGCCACCGGGTTGAGCAGAACCCAATATTTAAAATCTCTATATCACAAAAATGTCAGTCATTCCGAAGATGGTATGCATATGACGGTAAACATGGAACCTTCAATGAGAGATTTTCACACCATTCCATGGCCAGCGGCGTATGGTCCCAGTTTCTAACAAAACGTTTTGCCCTAAACGAGAAAACAATGGCGAAATAAACAAAATGGAGTTGGGAGCAGAAGCTTGCGTATCACAGGTAACAGTCAAAATACTGAATTAAAAAGCAGGCAACATATACTACAGTGATTAAACTATATTCAGAACCTTTAAAGGCTGAAGTACAAAATATATTAAAGAATGTACCACCGGTATCTGTTAATATCGGGCTCAAATCGGAACCTCGGTTCGAACCACGGCAGAGCCTCTGTTCTGATAAAAACTGTTATACCTCGTGTTTCCCTATCTTCACCGGATACTCATGAACAATTATTATTATCTAATTGCTGGTTTCTTGATATTGTATTAGTTTCGTGATCTGAATAAACTAATGGATATGTTGTCCTAGACGTTCATTTATATATTAATATGCTAGAAGTAATGTCGTAACTCTTCGTGACGAGAAATATGTTTGCTTTAGTTGTCAACTAATGTTCATATCTTTAGATTCATTGCCAATAGTTGAAGATAACCTCTACATGACTACATACATGACGTGATTTAATACATGAGTCCACATACGATTAGCAATTCGTACAAGGTTATTTACATTTTTGCACATTACTTCATCTAGGTTATATCTTGTCTACCAATTAAAACAATTAAAATGACGACATACCAGAGACGATCCGTACCCTAAAGTTGGCATTTAGTAATGACAATCTGTTAGTAATCTGTTTGTTTGTGTGCTTGATTGGTGTTTTACGTCGCAGCATATTTAAGGCTATATATGGCGTTCGAGTATTGTGTGGTAGAGGCAGACCATCCCATTTTTCTGGGTAGAACCAATACGGTATACCTCCTGTCATCCGTCAGAAACTTTATAAGTCGAGCTCCCAGTTAATAATATACGTGATACTATACATGATGTATAATGTAGACAATAATGACAATACTATCACATAGCGTTGGCGTGAGAACGGAGCTGGGGTGTGGAGGTGGGTGGGGGCAGTCCCCCATTGATATGAAAGAGTGTTCCAGATTATGGAGTGTGTATACCCTCACCCCAGCACCGCCAATGTCAAAGATATGTAGTATGTTTTTGTTCACTAACAGACAAAAGGACAGTCCATCCCCTACCCCTCCCCACATAAATATGGCAGGGGTGGAGGGGACCCGAGTACGGAGTGTGAATGACCCCCTCAAGTAGATATTTCCTGTGCATTAACATGTGTGACAAAAAAAAAATCGAAGGAAGTTAAAATCTTGTAACACTGTGAGCCCTGAAGTCACAGCATGGAGGGAGCAAACCTGACCTCAGGATCACCATTTGAACAAACTTGATAGACGACCAAAAGCTAATGCTACATGCGAAGTATTCGCACTCTATAATTGGTGGTTTCATAGTAGACTTCTCAAAGTGTTCCCGATGTAAGTCTATGGATAACATGTGAACTCTAGCATTACAAACCCTGGACCCCACCCCGCCTTACTCCCCCGCCCATTGTTTGCGGCCAATTTTGACCACTTTATTTAAAAAATCTTGATTACCTAGCAATATCTATCGAAAACAGTGTTTGCAGTTTTTGAGAAGATTGTTTATTGTTATTTGGTTACTCATACCTAAATATTTCTCATGCTCTTCTCCAGAACAAGTTTTAATATATGTGTGTATTTGTATTTAGTATGTCTTGTATGTATTACCGCCTCAGTGCTGATGGCGATGGACATTGTAAAATGTTTATGCCTTAATAAAAATTGAATTGAATTGAATTGAATTGTTATCTACTATTTCTAGTAACAGAGAGCATCTTGGCATTCATCTTTAACCTATTTTAACAAACTTGAATGACACTAATCTGAGGAGTGTTCATCGTCAAAATTAGCCGAGCCGTTACTGAGAAGTATTTTATAGCAAATATTAAGGAAGGTAGGCGGACGAATGGTTATCTCAGTAGCTCATATTTGAGCGCTTCTTAACTAAAAAAATGTCCCTCTTGGATGCCTCATAATTATCATGCTTAACATAGACGGTAAATAAGTAAAAAGACTTGGAATATTATATTGTTACATTTTATTATTTGTTTTACTTACATTTTGAAAGTTGTTTACGACACAAACATAGTATTAAGAATACTAATAGTTTTATATTAACAATTGGGGTACCCCTTTTAGGGTCTCATTTCTCCAGGAGACATTGGTCCTGTTTTATATTTAAAGGTAATGCCTTAAAGTTCAAACATGCTAAGTTTCATGCTTTCTTCCGGAAGTCCACACTTATTTCTATACATACCACACTATGAATACATCGTGCAAAATCTGTTTTAAAATGAAAGAAGTAGAGCAAATCGTATGCAAATGTTTATCGCCACATGTTAACTCTCTTTGGGACAGAGAGACATGTGTACTAACATAACATACAATCTTGATTTGAACACAAAACAGTGGGCTTAAATTAATCGAAAATAAAAAATGTTACGTTTTTAAATGTACTGAGTACGTTCCTACAATATAAAAGAAGTCATTCTTATTTTCCCTAAATATAGTCCTTCTAAGGGAAGTATATATCACAATGTAAACAAGTCACTCTTATTTTCTCTATATAAAACATACAGTAGTAAAGGTTGTTTTTTATGATATATCTGTGTTCCGGCCAACACTCAGATGATTGAAATATAATCCCGTTTACACGAACTGGTTTAAACTCTAACCTGCCAAACGAAAGTGCAGTGATTTATGCGACCAGTGTAAACCTGATCAGCCATCGAGTAGCGAGCAGGCTAATCGGGGTTTACACTGTTCGCTACTTATCAGTTATTTCTCAAAAACACACTTTTTTAATACTCACAGATTGGTCAAAATCCACAGAAAGTGCAGTTGATTAAGGGAATACGGCAAGGTAAGGTTTAATGGAAGCAATGAGATTATCATAACATTATGTCCAAGTCAATTCAGTTGTATTTATAGTCATTGCAGCATACAAATACATCGCTGAATGGGATAATACGAGAAAACTCCCGAACATTATAAATTATCCTGTTTGTTCTTCTCATGTTATAGATTTATTAGATTATAGATTTATTATATAGATTTATTAAAGTAGCTATCCCGCCAACAACATCGACAACAGTTTACTACATATGTACACCGTTTTTTAAATGACGACGAGGTATATATATATATATATATATATATATAATTTACCTATTTTAAGAATCCAAACTATATATATATATATATATATAGGCACAATATAAACCTTTTTACCAGCCAGGCCAATCCCACAAACTGAAGTTGCCAACTCATAATTCGTTTTACTCATATTCAATCAAATATTAATATAATTAGTGTAATTTTGCCGTTTTTGGAGGGTTAATTTCTTTAAATATTAAATCACTAACCTATCAAATATCAGCAAAATTACACTACAAAATCGTTTATCCAAACCTTATCGAGGTGTTCAGGTCATAAAATAATGTATATGTGCCGATTAAAAGTATTTTTGTATTCATGGGTTCTTAAAATACCCGAGATTGACTATGCGTGAAATAAATTATGAGTTGGTAACTCCAGTTTGTGAGATTGGCCTGGCTGGTAAAAAGGTTTATATTGTGCCTATATATATATAGTTTGGATTCTTAAAATAGGTAAATTATAGTGTTGGGCTTTAAAGCCGTTAATATTGTGTCTCTATAGAGTTTGGATTCTCAAAAGCTGTAAGTTATATATATACCTTGTCGTCAGTATGTTTAGCAACAGTGTACATATGATATAACATTTGGTTGTTGTTGGCGGGATAGCTACTTTAAAAGTAAACTTTCGATCTAGTTTTCCCTCAACGACTATGTCTCCTGAAAATCGTCTTGTCCATGCCCATCATTGGCGACTCAAAGAAAAGTGAAACAATAAAGGCACCGCCGTATGACAGTACGAGATTTCCAAGGAAAAGGTATATCTGAAACAATATATGAAGGTATAGGAATTAAATAATTTTCACATATGTCTCTAACATTAAACTATACCGAGCCATCTTTTAATACATTGCCATCATTCGAAGTGACGATTGCATAATATAGAACAAGTTCACTACATTCTATGTTTAAAGTCCCTATTCATTGATTATCCCGCCATCAACAGGCAAAGTGTATAGCAGATATTCCTACTGACATCGAGCTATATAATTATATAACAATAAAAATATAGCTTGATAATCCGAGCTCTAAAGACACAGTATAAATGGCATTAACCAGCCAAGCCAAAATCCAAAACTGGATGTCGAATTAAGAGTTACGAACTTATAATTCATTTTACGAATTTGGGGTATTTTAAGTACCTGTACATTTAATCGGCACATATACATTATTTTATGACCTGAACACCTGGAAAGGGTTTGGATAAACAATTGTGTTGTGTAATTTTGCCGTTATTTTGCAGGTTAATGCCTTTAAGTATAGTGTTTTCTAATTCATCTGGATGTTAACTATATTGTAAGAGAATTCATTCAATAAGCTCTCTACTGTGTGGTCAATGTTGGCGCTGATGTCATCGGGAAATAACGAGGTTGTTTGTAAATAAAACTCGTTGAAGCTCACCAATTAACTTTATTGTGTACTGACAGTTCCAATTCGGCAAGCCTGTATTCATCACACTTTGTGTTGTGTGTTGTCTTGTCTATGTATTGATTATGCTTGCTCGATTGCTTGCAATGCTGTCACAAAATGTAGTACATCAAATTCATAGTTAAATTGCTAGGTCTAACCATATTGTAACAAAACTAGTTGGTTTAAACATATTTTATTTCCAAATAGTTACAACAATACACAAAATGTGTACACAAAAACAAAAGGATCAGAACGAAAGATAAAATCTTATAGAGTTCTTATCCACTGGTTGAATATGGTAAGGATAACATAGCGGTAAATTTGAAATATAAATATGCTTGTATCAATCGATAGAAATAATGATAATACTAAAAGGAGAAAAAAATGTAGCAACAATTTAAGGAATAAGAAAATAATCAATTTACATTAGAGAATGCAGAAACGAAAATAACGAAAATAATATGGGTATGAATTAAGAAAAGTGGAAAAAGGTAGCAAGGAAAAACCTATAAAAAAAAATAAAGGAAGGGATTCGCACAGAAGACATAGCCGCTAGGGTTTAGGCGTTTTGGAGCACACCAATGAAACAAGTTCGTCTTGCCTGCATCTCCCCTAAAACCGTTTACTAGTCAATATGTATTTCTGGACCGATTTAAATATATTTGAATTCACATCGTATGAAAGACTTAAGTCGCCAAATAGTACATTATTTAAGGTGACAGGGCACAGTAGATTCAGTTCCTGTAATAGGGTCACACGTGAATTATCGTATAATGGGCATTCCAAGAAAAAATGGTAAGTACTCTCAACCCCTCCACATCTACAAAGGGGAGATTCGACGATGCTTTTATTGAATAAGTGTTCGTTCAAAGAACTACAATTTGTTCGTAAGCGTGCATGGAGTATCTGTGCTCTTCTATTTCCCGTGCAATAATATTTAGGAATTTGAATTTTGTCACGATTGAAGTGTTGCTTAAAGGTAATAATAGAGCTGGAGTTACGTACGTCAACAGGGAGATTGTTCCATTCTCGAATAGCAGAAGGTAGGAAAGAAGTTGAATATAAATGTGTACGAGAGAATGGTACTTGGAAGTCATCTGAATTTCTTAACCTATAATTTGATCCTTCACTGACCATAGGGGGTACTAGTGATGTAAGATAAGGAGGAGTTGCACTATTGACCATTTTATATAAATGTATAAGTTTGTGTTTACTTCTTCGAGTCTCAAGTGTTTCCCAACCAATATCTTTGTAAAGGTCGTGGATAGATACCAATTTTGTTGCCCCTATGACTATACGTGCAGCTTCGTTCTGGATTTTATCAAGGTCTTGTTTTTCATAATTGGTACAATTGTCCCAGATGACGTCACCATATTCTAATAAAGGTCTGATGAAAGAAGTGTAAATAACTTCTAAAGATTTCCGATCAAGCTGAAATTTGAGTTTACGCATGATATTAATACGTTTCCATGCCTTATCTTTTACATATTCGATGTGTGAATGCCAGGAACAGTCATTCGAGAGATTGATACCAAGGTGTTTGTGGGAGAATACTTCAGATATTTGTTCATTTGACATTTCAAGGGGTGGGTGATAAGGTGGGTTTCTTTTGCGAGATATTAACATGGATTTAGTTTTAGAAGGGTTGAAAGTAACTAGCCATTTCTCCGCCCATTCAACTATTTTTTGGATGTCCTGATTAATTATATTCGCAGTATTTATGACGTCACTATCCTTGTCAATAATAAGGTACAAACTGGTATCGTCAGCAAATAAACGAATGTTTGAATTAATATTTGAAACAATGTCATTAATATATACAAGGAAGAGAAGGGGGCCCAAAATAGAACCCTGTGGTACACCGGCGTTCATTTTGTTCGATTTAGATTTTTGTCCAGGAATAACCACACGCTGTCGTCTGTTACTAAGATAGTCAGCAATAAGTTGAATAATATGACCAGAAATACCAGCAGTCCTGAGTTTAAACAAGAGACCTTTGTGCCAAACACGATCAAATGCTTTACTTATATCAAAGAATACTACCCGAACTTCCTTTCCGGCGTCAATTGCCTGACAAAAAGAGTTGTACAAGTATGTGAGTTGGTTAATAGTAGAATCGCCAGGCATAAATCCTGATTGAAAAGCAGAAAGAAAGTTAACATCTCTTAAGAAATTGAAAATATGCTTGAAAAGTAGTCTTTCAAAAACTTTATCAATGACACTCAAAAGCGAAATAGGCCTATAATTATTTACTTGTGATGGATCACCTGCTTTAAACACTGCACATACAAAGGACTCTTTCCAAGTATCTGGGAAAATGCCTAAGACAATTGATTTATTAAAGAGATCACATAATGGGACAGAGAGCTCATTAGCAAGTTCCCTCAAAACCCGATTGTTTATTTCGTCTGGGCCAGTTGCTTTCCCGGAAGGTAGTGATAGTAGGACCTGACGAACCTCATCAGGTAGCAGCGTAAGTGTATCGAGTGTAAAATGTGTAATGACTTGTTCGAAGTTGAGAGGATCGGTATTGTTGTCGTTCAATAAAGTTTGATTTTGAAAGAAATCATTCAAGATATTTGCCTTTCCATAATCATCTGTAATTATTGAACCGTTATTGTTGAGGGGAGGTAATGATGATTTTTCGTTAGGTTTTATAAGTGATTTGAGAGTTTTCCACCAATCCTTGGATGAAGTATTTATAGTTGTTAATTTATTTGCAATATTATCAAAGCATAGTTGCTTGGAGGTACGAATTTCTGAAATAACTTTATTACGTAACAATTTAAATTTGTTCCAATGGTATTCAGATTTGGTTTGTTTAGCTTTTTTATAGGCACGTTTTCTAGCCCTGATTTGGCGTTTGATGTTATTATTTATCCACGAAGGCTCGCAATGCCTTATTCGGACGGTCTTATTAGGAATGAACTGGTTACTCAAGTCAGTAATCCTGTGTGTTATATTAAGTGCATATATATTGATATCATCGTGGATTAAGTCGTTCCAGTTAGTCATTGTAGCATGATCTCTCATGCGATTATAATCGCCTTGTTCATATAACCAAATCCGCCGTGTAAATGATTTTGCCTGTGACTTTTTGAACATAAAAATGCCGTAGATTGGACAATGATATCTTATGTCCTGGTCTAGAAAAGGCACGGCAACTCCACTAGTAATTAGACTATTTGTTTCGGAAACAAGAAGGAGATCAATAAGAGAAGCCGAGGTCTCGGTAAAATGAGTTGCGTCCTTAATTGCCTGTTCAAGGCCAAATTGTTGACATAGTGAGTTAACTTTTCGTTCGGTTTGTTGAGAAAGCATATTGTAGTTGAAGTCACCCACAATTATAATATCCTTAATGCCTGTATCAACTGCAAGGTTGATTGAGTCTTCTATACTACTATTGTATAAAGCGTCGGTATTAGGTGGTCTATAAAATGTACCTAACAATATTCGTTTTTTGTTCAGACAAAGCTCTATCCAAATACATTCAAGGTGGTTGAGTTCGAGGTCTTTTCTACGGACATGATGAAGAGAGTTTTTGATGTATACCATAACACCGCCATGACTATCACTGAGACGGTCCTTACGTTCAGGTGTGTGGAAAGACGGAAAAGTGAGGTCATTAGTATCAACCGAATCATTTAACCAGGTTTCGGAAAAAGTTAATATATCAAATTGGTAAAGCTCCGTTTTTAAGATATCCATCTTAGCTAAAATGCTTTGTACATTGTAATGTATAACCGACAGATTGTGTGAGAAGTTTAGGGAATCGGATAAAAAAAGTGACGTACTGTCGTGGGTATAGTTTGAGCTAGATGAAGTGTTGGCGCTATCTGGGCCAGGAATCGGGCCAGGATTTGGATGAACGTCGCCTGCCATTTGAAGAATTGTTAATAGCCAAGTTATTAACGTTATGATATAAAAAGCAAACATGGTGCATTTTGCAAAATAATTATTTTCCAGATACTTTTTACCTGTGATTAGGCGTGTGTATGGTCGTTTTATCAAGCGATGCAATTTTTCAGTTGTATACATGTTGAATAAAATTGATTGCAAGCACAGAGGGGAAACATATATTTGGAGGAGAAGAAGGAGGTGCAAACTAACACAAAACATACTTTGATTTAATCTGTAGGTCGACACAACGACGACAGCATTGTCTCTAGAACGGTTCATGTAATTGTCAATAATAGAAACAGGAACAAGACTATCGTCAGCATGTCGATATACAGAGTGTACGCGTAAAAAGGACATCGAACATTCTCGAGGCACTGCTCGAAAGAGCATACATAAACCAAGGACATATCTTCCATGCGAATGAAAAGAGGAAGAGCGAACGTGCTAGTGAAAAAAAAGTAGAAATGAGAGAACATAGCGGATGTAAAAGGGAAAGAAAAACAGGAGGTAGTTTGGAGTAGCTTAGGAATGGTGCATACAGGATAATAATAATTTACACGTAAACATTAACAAAGAAGACGATTGAGATAGCTAGCATGGTAATATACAACGCCATAACAATTTCTTTTACACGAAAACATATTAACTTCGTGCTTAATGACACATTCAATGCCCTTAACAAGGCCGCAAGTAATAATCAGTATCATATCTGAACAACAAAACTAGTTGTGGCTGGTTGATATCTAGTTTATGACTCTGATTCAAAAATGTAATAAGTTTGAGTTCTATGGTAAGCACTATCTTTAAATTTAAAGTATCGCGATGGGACCCTCGTATGCCAACATTGACATACAATGAGGCTTTCTAGAACAAGCTAACGAACTTTACCCAACCGTAAAAGTTAAGGTTAAACTGTCTAACACAGACCACGTTTTCCTGGACACACATGCCTATTTAGAGGACAGCAAAACTGTAATTGCTGTATACACCAAACCTACGAACACCATTAGCTACTGCCGAGTCACAATAAACACTGCACCACAAATATTTCATATGATTTAGCGGTGCGCATCAGACTCGGATCAGAGCAAACTAACCTCCACAGCTCATGCATAACAGGGGATACTAACAGCGGAACATTTGCCATGTCGAAGGCAAAAGAGAACAATAGAAACAATAGTTTGCAATATAAATACAAGCCATATGCTTCTGATACAAAGACACTATTTGTACTTACATTCCAACCTCCACCCGAAGGTACCTGACATTAAAGGGATTATAGCGAATCACTTGTCAGTCATAGAATCTCAAATCGGCTCAGGAAAACCAACTGTCGCTTACAGAAGAACCAAAAGCCTGCGGGGTATTCGTGTACGAGGAAACTTAAAGCAAATTCCCGTTGACACGTCAATTGAATAGTCAAGTCCATGTGAAATAACTAATGTCATTTATCTTATGACATGCAAGCAATGTTAGGAAAATACGTGGGTGAAACACCAGAGTAGTTAACTACACAGATCTGACGTAAACACGCGCAAACTCGCCATGTTTCCTGTCGCTTTTTTGTTTAAATTTAAACAAAATTATTTACTGAACATAACTATGAAAATGCCATTCAATTAAGTCAATTCCTCATTGAACGAATATTCATAATCGCTAAATATTAATTACTAACTCCGGACAAAAAAACCCAACTGATTCTGACGTTGAGTGATGACGTCAATAAAGTGTTGCTGACATCGACATCATCCGCCAATAATGTTCAATAAAGCGAATAATTTCGGTTAACATTATAATAAACATGACATGCAAAAATCAACAATGCACATCAACAAATAAGATGAAAGGGCTACAATGATAAACCGTTAATGTTCGATTTTTTTTTATATAAGCTACCTGTTCAAGACTGCTGTCATTGATACATGTAATCTACGTATACTGTTCTTTTCAAATAGTGATTGTAGAATGTGTCCCTTGAGTTGGTAACAATTTCGAAAATGTAGGGTCCAGGCTAGAGGCCTATATATTGCATTAAGTAGAGACAGCATGGAGGTGGGGTTCATAGTGAATTATGACTGCCGAATATAGTGGGAGAAGAGTTAATGAGGGCGTCACATAATTATACGAGGACACCAGTAAAACACTTGGTTGTCCTAATGTGGGCAACGTGAAATGTGTCCGCAGACATATTGGATCACACATATGTCACGCGTATCACTCAAATATGCCGTGGAAATATTGGAACACACGTAAGTGACCCATTGCCCGTAACGTGCAGTGTTTTAGCGGACATTTGTTAGCGGACATTAAGGATCACATATAAGACCACTCCGGGACCTATTAACAGATATTATGAAGACATCCATCACAGAAACAGTACTTCCCGAAACAACTTACTTGTATTAGTTAAAGTAGGATATTAATTCATGTTTAATTATATACATATTATAGATATAACTTGTACATCAAACATTATTGTTGATACATTTAATATCCTTTTTAGAATTATATACTGATATTTTTTATTAATTTCATTTTATTATAATTACCTTCATTAATCTATCTTCATCTTTTGTTTTACAGATCTTTTTTGTCTTTACCAACAATAAATTAATGTAATTAGATCTTTATTTATTATATTTTTCCTTACATATGTCTTTTGTATTTCGTTAATTTTCCTTATCCATGAAACAACATAGTAAGCACAATCTTCTCTCTAATCCACTATCAGCCATTGCCTGATCGATATCAACGAGTAGAAAACACCGCAACTTTACTTGAGACGCCCCTTAATTTTTCCACAGACATATTGACCCAATGCGGACAAATTAGACATTTACGTGTGGTCCAATATGTCCGCGGACACACTGCAACGTTGCGGATATGGGCACCCTACATATAGTCATGTTCAATGACTGGTTGATTTAGTTTGTGGTAAAGTACGAACCTATAGTGTCATTGCGTTTGGGTGCGGTGGCCATTATTATGATTATAGGACCAATGTTATCATGCTCGTGATGTATATCAGTTAACTGAATAAAATCAACACTATTTTAATATAAGATTCCCACTTTGCATATCAATTCCTCATCTATTCCATTATGTATTAAAGTACATCCATTCGCTTTATTTCCTTCTATAATTTTGCGTTAAACTTACATAGATTATATATATAGTAAACACACAAAATGATATCCGAGTATAACACGTTTTATTCTGCACATGCTTCTGGTTATTATTTGAACTGTTACATGATAACGACAACTGTTGATAATATGTTTCATGTGTACTATTCGTCTTATCTCCCCTGCTGGACGGGAATAACATAAGTAACAGTTAAACGAAATGTAACATAATAACTGCTGTTAACATGTTTCATGTATACCATTCAAATTATTTCCCCCGATAGATCACATTATAAGTTAGACATAAGACTTTTGGAATATTGGATCGTGTCATGATATATATGCAAATATGTTAAGTTTAATGGAGACAAGACACTTACAAAATATCATCGTTCGTGAAAAGTGTTATAAGTAAGAAATAAACTAACGTTTTTCTTTCTCCATAACGCATATACCATATTCAATATAAAATACTAACTATCGACTGAATAATTGTAATAGAAAAGTCTATATAATATTCAAAACATACAACGATCTGTAAGCCTTATACACATTTTAAGTTTATATGAGAATAATTATGTTCGCATGCACGCCTTTTAACATCTTGATATACAATATAATAAATACCACATTCATGAGAGAGTGATAGTAAGAATGTTCACCACGAGGATACGATTATCGCCCGAGGCGAAGTCGAGGATGATAATAAATAAACTCTTATTATTATACCTCATCATGTTAGTGTGTTTGTTTTTTTACGATTTCTTACAAAACTTGTTTGAAGTGCTTTCTAAAGTTTGCCAATGGAAAAACACTGTTTTTGCTTTTTATGTGAATTGTTCGCATTTATAGGAGGCTCGTGCGTTAGCGAGTGCTAACCGAAATGTGTAAATCATAAATAAACTGTTCACTGTTACCCAATATTATAGTAATTACAATATAATTTCTGTAAAGTATTGATTTTATTTTCAAAGTTTTTTTGTTTTTTGTTTGTTTTGTGGTTGTTGTTTTTACGTCTATGAAAACATAAGCGGCTGAATTCATTCAGCACTGTTCTATCGAATCAAATAAAAGCAATTCCGTCAAGACAGTATACTAAGTATAGCCGCTGTAATCTAATACCTTTTGTTGATTTGTTTCTGTGCCTGAGTTCAGGCAGGTGCTCTATGAAAATGTATTTTCGAGTTACTTAACTTAGTGTTCAAACATAAGTGGTCAACGAAGCTTAAGCGATTTAATTCAGCCGATACTCAGAATCGAGCAAAACAAACCAACCAATTTAATATGTTAAATTATCGGGCTATAATCGTATCCTCGTAGTGAACATTCTGGCTGGATTCGGTCAGTTACTAGCTTGCTTTATATTCATAGGAAAACAGGTATAAACGTGAATATAAACGTCGAATCGGCAATGCAGAATTCAAGGACTACAGTCGACCACAATCACGTAGGCTAAGGTTAGCTTCAGAAATACGTAAGAAACTTGCTTTTTTGTTCTTTATTTAGTTCAATTAATGGTCTGATAATATGCTCTCACGTGTATGTGAGGAAGTGTCGATTCTTACGGATGGCCGGAGGTGTACAGTACTGTTTCTATCCAGGAAAAGTGAGTGGTCTGCCTCCACCACAAAAAAGAAATCGACCGTCATATATAACCTTACATATGTTGAAAATGACGTAAAACACCATAAAATCAAACAAATATGCTCTCAAATGTAATAGATAAAACAGGGGTTGTAAGCTTACGTGTTACTTTTCTAAATAAATAATGATTTAAATCCATTGCATATATCATTTGAAGAGACCGAATCAGTAAATTGTCAAACAAATGAGAGCGTGTGCAATTGTAATAGTGCTTTTCATTTTTAAAACGCATAACAACTGTTCACTGCCCCCATATACAAGTGTGAAAGTTCGACATGCTATTTGTTCAAATGAATCAAATGATAATCCCCTCCACCAGCCATCCTAATCTAGATATGTACACTGAACACAATTTCTAAGTATCAACTTTTGTATCTTAACTACTTTTCTTATTTTAAATATGTTTTAGAATAGATATATGTTAAGTATTGTGTTTTTGACCCATAGTTTGTAAAACATTTATTTTTTGTTTAAATTGTTACATCTTTTGAGAGTTACCCTCTCTTTATAAGAAAACATGAGTCAAAGATTGCTTAAAGATATAAAAGTCTTAAAATTGGTATGAAATAATAGAAAAAAAAATAAACAATTGACCCATTTATCTAGATTTTCCGTCTATACAAAATGAAATATGGATAAACTTAAATGACCTCCCTTTAAATTGAATATTGTTTGAAATTCAAGTAACTGTAATTCAGCGTTAACATTAAATATTTCGAAAATGTCTTTTGCAAACGCATGTGTAGTGGTAATGCTAGTAAAACATGATGTCAAAATAATTTTAACTGGCATATTTTAGAATTAGGAACATCGAAAGCTTCACTAATTCGAAGTACTTAATAAAATACTATATACTCAGTTGTATAAGTGTTATAACTTATTTCGAGGAAAACACATTGACTTAAAAGTTTTAAAATATGTTCATGCACTCAGAGCAGACGATTTACACTCGTTATTTTGCAGTTTAACCGTATCTCTAATCAAGCTCAAAATACACAAAACAATGAGAATATTTATGACATATTCTTAGGTAGATACTTAGAAATTTTGGTTAGTGTATGCTTTCCTGGGGATTGATAGTCTAACGAGCAACCCAGGATCAAAGGCCAGCTATACAAAACAATTGAAGAATCGTATGAAGTGTATGAAGTGTGCATACAAGATGGTAACTGCGATAGCTCTGAAATAATCTGAGCGGTACAAGAAGTACTATAAATCCGGAATAAGACTTTCGACTCAGAAATGGAAGTTGGATGACAAATTGGAGAGGATCCATACACCGTCACAGATATACCAAATCCAGAGGTACCGATGTAATCTGTGAAGAAAGAAAATGGAAAAGGACGTGTAGGGATACAGATGTTTACTTCTTCCTCTGATGTATATTCCATACATTTGTAGACAGAACAGAGAAAGTCCCCACGGAGAGACCTCCTAGAGCAACTAGGGATAAACTCCAAAACGAAGACAGTCTGCCAGAACAGATACTCACAGAGAGCAGAGCTCGAGATTGTAGGTCTGAGAGCAGCAGGGCAAGTGAGTCCATTCAAAGTTATAACCCTCCTCATGTAGACCTGTACGCAAGCCCCTTTTACGTATACAGAGACCGGAGCAACCAGTCAACAACACACACACAAAACTAAATTTACTTTCTTTTTCATTTAGGGGGTTTAGAGGAACCTTAAACGTTATACTTGTTTCGCGACAAATTGCAGTCATTTTGTTTAAAGTATTGCTATTAATAAAAGTTGAATGTTGAGTTTGTTTTACATATATTTCAATTTAAATTATTGATCATTATTCCATTACAAATCACTGTTATCGGAAAAGTATAAAATAGTGTGATAAAAAGAGAGGTTGCGTGTGTATGATTTGATTCAAATCAGTAGAGTCATATTAGTGTTAGGTATTTATGATTATAGTGTTAGGAAATGTTAGGAGCCATTTTCTCCTACCAGGGGAAATTGTCACAGGTTGCATATTGTAGTTTTACAACTTTTAAAATAAGTATGCCACGCACGCCTGCTTTAGGGGAAAACACTTATGTTACGATACCGTCGGGTATGTATTACCGTTTACTATACTGAACAAAAAAACAAATGTAGACTTTTTTGCTGGTATTTCAAGTCCAAAGGCCAGTTTTTCAGGGCGTATAAAAGCTTAAAAAGGGTTTTAATAAAACAATGTTTGATGTTTGTAAGCACATTTAAGTGAGTACTAAATATCCAATTAAACAGTTTCAAATTTGCCAAGCAATAATCTTTTATGAATGATATGGAAATGTTAAAGGGAGGTAATTTTATGAATGTTGATGATACTAAAAAGCTGCCATCTACAAAATCTGTGTCATGTTTTGTGTGTGATTTTTTAGTAAGGAACATATAGCGAATATTGTCTCGAACAAATTTCGGTAATTTGTTTGTGACCAAAATGCATGTTTTAAGAAATGCATGTTTAGTGGGCTAACTCCCTTGTTTACTGAACTTTTCAAAAACATATTTGTTTGGATTATTGTTGGCGGTCTATCTAATTATTCTTAAAACATCATTTAATTGTTTCCTGTGTTGCTGTCTAGAAAGTTTCTTTTTATGTGTAAGTTGAAATAGGGCTGAATTGGCGATCATCGGCAATGTCCGTCATATACGGAAATTGGCGATGTGCACCACTGCAAAATAACCCGTGCATATGAAGGACACTGTCTTGTCTTTGTGTTAATGTCCAATCGTTTGTTATGTTACATGTGCATGAATGCATGATGGAATGAAAGAAATGCTTCGATTGGTTCAGGAATACTTTCTTTTCTTTCTCTCTTGGGGTATACCGAATCCGCCATCTCTCTTGAAAAGTCGAGGTATCATAGAGAGCCTTACGTTTCAATTTATATTGATAGAATATTTTATCTCTGTGGTAAGTTACATTGTGAAATAGTAGTATTACTGTTGTATACATAATGTACATCCACGCCGTCTGATTGTGAATTGAATGTATGTATTTAGTACTTTTATAGTTTTACTTAATGCGATTTTATTTAATGCGATTTATGCGATTTATGTTATGTTTTAGACCATTTAATGATGAAATAAATTATTTTTAACCTACGCATGGATTGTCAGTCCGTTTACCCCGTGACAAATCATTAGTATGTATAGACAGGCTTGCTAGAGTTGTATTGTTTATCTTGTTCTTTTGCAGCTCAACATTTATTATAACTCCGAGTGAGATCATTGTTAAAATTGCATATCAGGCCTTGGGAGAACAATGATTATAGATAAAAAATTAAGAAATACAATATTTCCATCGGGTTTATATTGTCCCAGATAACTACCTGGTGGCCGAGACTTGAAATTCATCGATACCAAGTGCGCAGGTCCCAAACAACAGGTTGTTATCTCGCAAAATGTAAACCCTTTGGAAATTTATATTTATTTCTTATCTGACATGGATTTTTAAGTATCGTGATACACAATTTGTCGAAAGATTACACAAGATAACCATTTTGACAACTTATATGTTATGCATATCTCGAGAGAATATACAGATGCATCCTATTTAAATATGTTGTTGGAACGTAGCGTCGCTTAATAAAGCATTCCATTGCATCTGACATATAAAATGACGTGTCAGCTGTTAACGTGTTTTCTGGCGTTTCAAATGACGTCTTAACTGTTGACGTACCTGACGTCAGAGGTATTGATCTTTGATCAGTAGATCTAACAAAGAAGTTTGATCATTTGAAGTTGTTTTTTTAAACGGATATGGAAGCCGTCATTTTGAAAACTATGACATCACAGTTCTAAATTACATATTTTCATATTTACATATTTGTAAAAATAGAAAATGTACGTTTTATGCAAAACAACAATAAAGAAATTTGCATTCATATGCAGTGATTTTCTTTGGTTTTAATGATATTTACGAATATGCCATATACCGAAATTTAGAACTGTGACGTCATATTTCTCAAAATGGCGGCTCCTATATCCGTTTTAGAACAATCTTTACATTCCCTTTAAACGTTTTATTAAATATTTATATAGCTAGACGCCCTACCGTAGTTCGTTCGAAGCTTGTCTTTCCTTGGTAGTTCGCAAATATTTTTCCGTATATAAAATTCTGCTCTGTGAACGTGAATCTCTTACGAGATCCCAAATTTCAAAAGTTGCCGTAGTGAGTTCAAATTATCTCCGTTTAATATATTTACTGAATTCAAAATATTCCCAAGATCCGGCACCTTTCGTTGTCACTGTCTTAATATAGCTATGTGTGGTTGAATGCTTAACTGTGATCCCATTCATATGGGCTTATATGGGCTATAATTATATGTATGTATGCGTATATGTTAATTGTGCCTCCAGACGAGTGTGTTATGATGTAGAGCTATCTTTTTTTAGGACGTGAATGAATACGTTTGATTTCTGTGTCTCTCATCATAGCTGGGCGCCCTGTCGAAGTTCGTCCGAAGGTTGTCTATCCTTGGTAGTTCGCAAATATTTCTCCTTTTATGTAAATTATACATATATACAATGAAAACAATAAAAATTGGAACGGAGGCATAATGATAATTAAGTTTCTTTCCTTATATTGTAGCGTCTCCGTGGCCGAGGTGTTAGCGACATTGCGTTGTAAAGCTTGCCGCCTCTCACCGCTGCGGGTTTGAATCCCACTGGGAGCTTAGCTTGTAATTGAGACAGTGTCGATACTAGGTGTATGTACTGGTTATACCCAGGAAATGTGGATTGTCTGCCTCCACCACAAAACTAAGTCGACCGTCATATATAACCTTACTTGTGTTGAAAATGACGTAAATGACGTAAAATAACATACAAACAAACACATCGTTATATAGTTTTAGTTGATAAATTAATTTATAAATGATTATTAATTCTTTAAAATAACAATGGGCCACAAAAGAAGTTTTAAATGTGTGGTATAAATGCTTTAACAATACTGATTGTTGGTTACAATATTAAACATTCATTATTCAGTATACTTTTCTTCAGAGGGTAATAATGCAACGCAAAGACACAGTTCGTGACTGTAAAGTAGCTATTCATAATATAACATAATAATTACAAAAGATATGCTTCCAACGTAATAAGAGGCTTCTGCTTACCTGGTATCACATTCCCGAGGTCAAAACCTGACTTTGGCCGAACAAAGAAATGATTGTATTGACATTTTAAATCAGTCAATATGTTTTTGAATAGTTGTATTCAGTAGCGTCATTTTATGCAAACTGAACAATCTGTTTTTTTAAAAAGAGGTTTTGATCTTGCTAAACCGTCCGATAAGACTAAGCAAAATGGTTTCTTCGGTACATGCTAAATATTCTTTGTGCGCGTACATTTACTTGTAATCATATAGGCCAGGGACGTTGGGTTGAGACGATTACATTGTTAATGAACCAAAGCATTTAAACAAGCCTTGGACAATATTCATAACAAATATACTGACGGTCAATGAAAACGCACCAATATACTATATGGGTGTTAAATTGTATTGCTGAAGTAATTTATAACAATATGTGCCTATTTTGAAATTGAAGGATATTATTGAACATGTGCAAAAACTCATTGTCCCAACATTCCTAAGCATGGAAAAGGTGTCTGCCGTCGAGAAATGTCCCACTCCAAGATCCATTAATTCTTGGATTTTCTGAATACTACCGAAGGTTTATCAAGGACCACGCCAAGTTAGGCAGACCTCTCAAAGACCTTTTAATAGGCGATAGTCCAAAGAAGGACAAGGAAAAGGTGAAGCGGAAACCGTTTGTGTGGGGTACACCTCAACAAGATGCCTTTGATAGCATCAAACAGAAATTATCCTCTGCACCTGTTCTGGCTTATGCGGACTACACGAAGACATATACGTGTGGTTCTTTTCACGAACGGGCGTATGCGATTAAGTGAAAAAGATAAAACATGACTACCATCGAGTGAAGGATTTTCCTTTAATAAAACTAGCAGTTAAATAATCTATTGATTACATTTTAAATCAGTTAATGAATAATGTTAACTAAGCTTGTTGGCTTCATTGAACGCTATCGGCTTATGACGTCATCGTCACCGTTATTTTTGTGTTCGGAGATAGATATTAATATTTAACGATTATGAATATTCTTTCAATGAAAAATACAGATAATCTTTCACTCATAGACATTTAATAAAACACATTATTTGATGTAAGAGTAGTTCTCCTGAATCCGATTAAGAAAGGATTTAGAAGTATGTATCGCGTTAGAAGCATATACATGTATATGTACCGTTGTATTATGAAGCTCATACACTTTTAAAATTCAGATCTCGACCGATAACAAGCTTTACATTTGGATCTCTAAACAATCTACTGCTGGATGTCTACAAGCAGATTTCTGAAATATTTGCAACGAAAATGCAATCGCAGTTTAAAATGACACCAACAAACAAACAAACCCCTCACGAACAGACTCAGTAAAACCGTTGGGTTCTACTGTTCTCTTTTGTATTTAGCTCTACTGACCGTAGTCCACCAGAGCGTATGGGATGACGAATTGTCCGTCGTCCGTCCGTCGGCCGTCCGTCGTCTGTCTGCACTTCGTCCGTCCGTTAACCTTTGCCTCGTTAAGAGGATTTGGCTTTCATTTCCAATCTGATCTTTATCAAACTTTACCATATTGTTGATATTAGTGAGACCTCATAAAGTTTGAAAACCGGCCAGATCGGAACAGGAACCCCGTCAGAGTTATGGCCTGTTATTTAGTTAAATATGCTATAGTTTGCCTTGTCGATGCAGTAGGGCCTTTTTGTCATCTGATATTTACTAAACGTGGCCATAATGTAGATATCAATGACAACTCAGTTCGAAAACCAGTCAGATCGAATTAGTATCACTGGAGTTGTGGCCATTTTGATTTAAATAAATATGCACAATTTTGCCTCGTTAAGACGATATAAAAATGCATTTTCCATATTTCAGACTAATATGTGCTGACCCCTGTAAACTTTCATTCCTACACTGAAGCTTACACAACAAAAGGCGGGACTTATGCCAGACTGTATATATCAGTGCATAAACTGTAAAAATAGATATAAAATAAATACTGAAAAGGGATCCCTTGGAAGCAACAAACACAATCATGAGATAAAAGTAGCAGACTCGGATTTATTTAGAGATGAGAGTAATGTAGTGTGCAACACCTCTCATGCATCCTAGCAGTGGCTTAAGCGAAAGTCTACTTTAAAGCTACACAGACTGGGCTTGATGATCCCAATATATCAGTAAGTAATAACACTACTGATCTGCAGTCGAGGCAACTTTTTACTGCCGCCACACAGCACTAAACAAACGCTATTATTATTCTTCATGGCAATCCTCCATGTTAAATTCCCATATACTGCTATCGACTATTTTGCGCTGTCGTACGCTGTTGTAATGTCACAACCTGGAATGAAGTCACTGAAGGGCAGCATTTATTAGTATTACCTAACACTCTATATAAATGGTTATTAGTCATTTTTGACTGTTTCCCGCTGTTGACGTCACAGGGGTGAAACTGTTCAACTGTTTACCTCCTGACAATAAACTGTTTCATGCGATCTGAATGCGCACAGACATGAGCGATATGAATGCGCGAAGAATTAAAACGATGTTGTTGTTTGTTTCAATGACTGATTATTTTTCGATAGATCTATTGAAATTGTTTATATGTAAAGCAGGCCTATGTCTATTTCCAAAATTCTACCGAGGCAGTTGCCCCGGTGTGCCTCAGCGTAGCTACGAGAAAACGGGCCTGATTTAGCGATATAATTAAATCGTTAATTTTTTATTATTTCGTTTTGTTTTGTTTCATGGGCAACAGTTCCCCAGGTCGGCCCCGATGACTTGGGACAATAGTTTTGACTGTTCCAGCCTCGGGCAACTGTTTCACAGGTCGTCCCCGATACCTTGGGACTATAGTTTATGACTGTTCCCAAAACACCCATGAAATAACTGTATAATGTTACCCTCCCAATCGCATCATCTCGGAATCAATGTATTTCTAATGATAAAATTCGATGTCACAGCCAGTTTATAAAGAGATATCCTCTCACTCTGGAGTGTTGGGGTTATGGTTTCTAAGTTATCAGTCGGAATTCATATTGCCATTTAAGGGAATATATATATATATAGTCCTTACCTGTCATGTTGCTCGAAGATGGTTTATATCTAATTACTCCTTATTGCCCCCTATGAACCCGATTTAAACAAAAACACAGTATCCAGTGGAAACTAATAGGGATTCAGACACATTTTGAAAATAAGGTGAAATGTATGGTAAAAGGAACTATTCCAGAAATCAGTGTTTTTAATTTTTTAAAAATGTTTTCCCATTATTTTGCCAAAATACCCACATGTATCCCTTTATTGTATTATTACCATTACATACAATGGAAGGTATCATTACACTTAATTCCACATAATATTCCTTAGAAATCCCAAGATGTTTTTCAAAAACCTGTTGCAGTTAGAACTGTGATGTTGTAGACGTTTTACACCTTGAAGCAAGACATTCATAAAGGTGGAAGTTCCTCGTTAAAATATTGAACCATTTCAGTATTGGATTTAGCGTAAAGGGTTTGCACAATTTTGCATTCTAAGTTTTCTCACCTGCTTGAGCCAAACGAGTACAATTTGCTGTGTTTTGTGTTTTTTTGTGTTGTTTTTTTCGGAAGGAAAAGTCTTACATAGCTATGTACCATTCGATTAACAGCAGCATATTCTACGAACAATTTATAGCGGAAATTCCCGAGTTGCGTTTCTCTTTCGCTTCTTCAGTATATTATACTTTACAAAGCATTTATACCTAAAAATAAAACTCAAACATGATTCGTTAAAAAAGGTTAAATAAAGAAATCCTTTATTCTCCGCGGTGGCGCCTCAGTCACAATATTATATTTAGAGGACGTGGAAGTACATATACTGAATGTAAGTCTGTGTAATTTCTCACTTTCCTTCATAAATAGTCCAAACAATATTGAAAGATTCAAAAGACTTAAACAGCATGTGTGAACAAATATTTCATACGCTCGAGGTAATATTAAAGGAAGAACATCAGGATTGGTATTATTTTTAGGACTGTTCATATACGTTATTTATGTATTTAATTGATAACAAATAAACTAAATGAGCCATAAAACACCAAAAGAAATTACTAACATATAAAATAATTGATCCGAAGAAGGTATTTCCTAATTTCTCACACTAGCGTTTGTTTAGTGCTGTGTTGCGGCTGTAAAAAGTCGCCCCAAATCAGTAGGTTATTATTTTCTGGTCTTTTGGGATCAGCAAACCCAATCTTTGTGACTTTAAAGTAGAATACCGCTTAAGCCGGTGTTAGGGGTTGTGAGAGGTGTTGCACCTTTTATTACCTCTCATGAACAGACTCAATAAAGCCGAATCTGTCACTTTTCTCTCTTGTTTGTATTTGTTGCTAGCAAGGAATCTTTTTTTCATTATTCATTGTTAATTAATACGCATGCTAAATTATACCAGTGTTAGTGAACTGTTATGTGTTATTTAACGGCAGTTAGACAAAACGTAAACAGCTATCCAGGTATATTAAATATACTATAGCTCTATATAAGGCTGGTGGATAGCTATTTACCTTTGCCGTTATACAAGGGGTGTTCGAAAAGAAATGCACTTCGGCGAATTTCTTAAGAAGCACGTGCAATTGATATTTATGCACATGGTTAGCTCTATTCAATAACTGCAGAGTGATGTATACATGAATGGGTAGGTAAACCCGTTTCCTAAATAATCTGCATTTCAATATAGTCAGTCGTTGACCACTGTTTTAGAAGATAATATTGAGGAAATTAGGGCTTACAACAAAGTTCGCCCTTAACTTGGTTATTTTGTAAAGCAGATTTATACCGAAATAGAACAATGCCTTTGGATGCTACAATGTAGCTTATACAACAATTCTGTGCTGGAAAAAGGAATTTGTATCTGGTGTATAATCTCCCAAAAATGCTCCAAAATCTGGCCGGCCAAAGACCGGCACCACCAAAAAGTTAGTGTCGAAATTGAGACAGATTATTGAAAATCATGCAAGATACACTGTGCTTCAGATTGTTCGTATTGTAGGGGTATCACCATCCGCGGTTTTGAAACGTATCTTAAAATTTAGGAAGATATCTGCGCGATGGGTACCTCACCTTTTGAATGATGAGCAAAAAGAAGGTACGCATAATGTTAGCCAAAAGTTGCTGAAAATATTTCCGAAATATGACGAAAGGCAATTTGCAAATGTGGTAACAGGTGACGAAACTTGGGTATATTATTGGGTAAAACCAACCAGTGAGAAAGGTGCGTAACAAGATCTGGGCAACTAAACATGTTAAAAGACCTATTGTTGCAAAAAAAAACACCAGAGCGTGAAGAAAATGTTGTATTCTAGATCTTTTACAAATCACGGTTTAGCCATACAAGTTCCAGTAACGAAGGATGAAAGTGTCACAGGCAGATTCTACCGTGATGTGGTGCTTAAAAAACTGAAGAAATACTTCAAAACGGCGTCCAACAACATGTTTCCGAAATGTTCGTCTCGTACATGACAATGCACCGGCTCAAAATTCTGAAGTTGTAACCAATTTCCTGAAGTCGGAAAAAGTTACAGTCGTTCCACATCCCCTAAACTCCACAGACCTAGCACCCTGCAACTTTGTCATATTTCCAAAAAATAAAAACTTCCTTTCTTACTGCAGATATCATTAAATCGGTGGCTCATGAGTGTATCAAAATCAACATAAATTGACGCTTCCCCTGAATTGATTTACAGGTTGAAACTATGCATTTCTAATCGCGGGGAGTACTTAAGGGTTGTCATAGAAATTTCATCATTCAGTCACGGTTATCCAGATAATTTTCCGAAGTACATTTCCTTTCGAACACCGCTCCTGTTAACCTGTAAATATAAAACGTGTCCATAATGTTTGACTATGAGGTTTTCGACCGTTATTAAGCTATAATGAACGATATTTGATAACTCATTACTCATCTACTTTTCAGATAGTTGCATTGATTATTCACTGAATTTATAAAGCAAATATATAGAGCATATTTCTTTGTTTTGAGTGAATATAGGATTTATTTTCATCGAGAAGTGAGCACAAATTATATTTTCACGTGTGCTTTATCACTAGTGAAAATATTTGAGTTTTCTCACTTCGAGATGAATATAAATCCTATATTCACGACAAACCAACACATATTCTATTTATTATATACTCACAACCTGGAAAGGTATGCAGAAAAATTATAATGCGCCAAAACAATGACGTCAATAACGTCAACAATTGCATGAAGTCATTTTGAGTGAAATATAAACCATGAAAATATAAGGTTTTATTTTAATCATAAAATCCACTATTTCACTGGAAAGTATATATTAAAGGATTTTACTTCATATGTAGCGGTTAAGCCATAACAGGTGTTTCAAAACGTGTTACACAGCATTCATGGGCTTTTAATGAATTGCGTGAATGAGATAAACTCGTGTTAGAAAACATTTTTATCAGTTAGTGTTTAAAGAATATATTTGTTTTATGTATCGGTGCAGGGGTGTTCGTAGCCGAGTGGTTAACGTCTCTGACTTGAAATCACTTGCCCCTCACCGCTGTAGGTTCGATCCCTCAGGGGCCTAGGAATCTTTATGTGAGGAAGCTATCCAGCTGGCTTGCGGAACGTCGGTGGTTCTACCCAGGTGCCCGCCCGTGCACGAAAATTGCCCGGAGGGGCACCTGGGATCTTCCTCCACCAATGGAAGCTGGAAAGTCGCCATATGACCTTAGCTGTTGGTGCAACTATACAATCCAATTCAATTCAATTATGTATTGGTACTAAAGAAGTACTCATTGTCGCAGATTTGTTTTATGTAGCTATGACAAAATAAATCATGTTGAGAAATTCAAAAGATGCTCAGGCAGATGTCGCTGAAGCCTTTAATAACACCTCCTGCTGGTTGGGTGATATTTTGAACATTCACTACCTATCTGATCTATACTCGGTAAAAACAGTTTTGGACCAGGGTATATAAAGTCATATACAAATGAAACAAGTGGACAGAATTTAAGTATCTTTTTTTAGTAACCAATGTCTACCCTACCCGGTTAATTTGGTACCAGAAACATTACATTCCAAACAAGATTTGAGTTTAACAAATATCGCGAACACACAAAGGGTCTGTACAATTTTTTGCAAAGTCCATAAAAAGTAACAGTTACGGACACATTCGAGTAACCAATAAAAAGATTATTATTTTTTCGCAAACTTTCATTGTAAACGATAATTATTGTTTATTGTTGACCTATTGCGAATTATCAACTGAGATAATAAGGGTTATGGTCGAATGTCATGGATCAGCGATCATTGTACGGGTTCGAACACTGCCATGGTCCAAAACCTTTTTAACAGAGTATATTATTGTTAATGATATAAAATGATGAAAATCAACACTTCAGCGCTAATCGGACCGTTAAAGTCGCTTCTTTCTTAGATTTAAACTATGTATTAAAATAGAGTAAACGTTATATCTGCAGACAGGACTATCTTAAATCCTTGTTCATGATCACTATCATTCAATATGTATCAATACCGATAAGATAAAGTGGTTATGACCCTGACTATCTTGCAATGAATATCCTGAAAAGGAAGGTCAACTAATTATGATATCAATCATTTAGGATAAATATAACCTTCGTACGATAAATAGGTAAACCAGTATAGAGGTGAATATATCTATTGATTCGTATCTCGCTTACCGATGCATGTCCAATTTGTCCATAAATTGATAAAATGAAGCTTGAAATTCTGTCGATAAAATATACTAAAGGAAAAAGGAAACGCAACTCTGTATTTATAATCAAATATCTAGACGTGCATTTAACTTAAAACTATAATTTTATTTCAGTACACAGTATTTAGGTCTCATATTAATATTCCACTAGTTTTGTGTGAATCTTAACGTTCATAAGCGAAACCAAGCGTTACGTCATATAACGCGGGAGGCAAATACCAACAACAAATGGTCCTGGCACGTATTCGGTTGTTAGGAGGCCCCATTATGTTTACGGTGGTTTCAAGACGGTTTCACGGCGTTTTTTGCTGGGGTGCGGAAATGCTGATGTAGGTGCTTAAGACGAAAATGAACGTCATGTTGACGTGACGTAACACCTGGACGTCCTTGTTTACGGTTTTTGGTCAAACAGTCTCTCTCAGACGTTAAAATAGTTTTATTATAATGCATTTATGGACGCCAAGATGGAGAGATACATTACGCTGCAAAATTCCGTTTAACAGCTATTTGACGCCGTCTTCACGTTGATCTTTAGGTAAACGTGGAATCAAGACAACTTTACCAAATTTGACAAAAATCCTGGATTCTTGATGAATGATGACTCGCGACAAAATGTATGGAGCAAATGGCAAGTGTATCTGAGTACACATTCCACGAACCGTGCATCACGTGCATACATTACATTTCGTGTTTTACGTTTTACGCAACAGTAATTTTCAATAAAAAATATAGTGGAGGTATTGGCTGCGATTTTCAGTCACTGGTAAATTAACAATAGATTATTTGAAAAAGCTAAATTATTTATAAACCTTGCGTTTCATTTTTCTTTAAGTATAGCTTAACTGGTAAAATTGAATTGAATTGAATTGGGGTTTTAAGGCGCACCAACACATGAAAGGTTATATGGCGCCTAACGGGAATAAACATTCCTGGCTCATCCTCCATGTACATCGAGATAAAATCTGGAGAACGGGCCTAGAACCTTCTCACCCTGAACTGCAGAGTTGCTGCAAATTATATTGTAGACACTCCATTTACACTGGAGCCACGTTATAGTTTTTCTGCCACTGCTCTAGTGATATGAGCGAGATGGCACCTGAATTAATGCAGGGGTCATGATGAAGACCTTTAATGAGCATGAAAAAAATGATAAAATGAACATGAATTTTGGAGTGTTCTACCCCCACTGCCTTCCACCCCCACGGGATCTGCAGTGGCCTTATTGTTTGCCCCGTAACCAAACGGGGCCCCCGGAACCACACGGGGCTGGTAGAGTATATGGAGTTAGTTTTACACACTCGAGAAGAACTGAACCGCATGTGTTCAAACACAAGAATCGCTATATATGTTTTATTTTTATTTTATATACATGTGTTAGTTTTCATTTAAATTATATACATTTGATATAGATCTTAGACGTTGTCGTTTGTGTATGAATAATATTTTTCTACATTTAGATCTAATTCAATAAAAAAAATATTATTATTTTTTATTATTTATTGCAAATTTATAACAATAAGGTCACTGTGACTGTGACCTTTAACCTAATGGCCCTAAAATAAATTGTTTTCCTGTTGTCAACAAGGGCAATGAACCTTTGAAGTTTCATGAGTGTAGATATTACGGTTTTGAAGTTACAATGCGAAATTCATATTTCCATATAAGGTCAGTGAAATCAATAGGGTTTCTGCTTTCAACAAGGGTGATGAACCTATAACATTTCATGAGTGTAGGTGCTATAGTTTTGAAGTTATCATGTGGAATTCATATTTCTTTATAGGTGATGGTGACCTTGACCGTTGAACTACTGACCTTAAACACATTACGGTTTTTCCAGTCACAATGGGCAATGTATATATTAAATTTTAAAAGTGTAGGTGTTTCAATTTTGAAGTTATTATGAGGAATGCATTTTATATATACAAAGTGATAGTGACCTTGACCTTTGAACTACTGACCCCAAAGGAAATAAGATTCCTCCTTTCACCTAGAGTATTGCACCTTTGCAGTGTAGGTGTTACAGGTTTGAAGTTACTGTGTAGAAGGCATATTTACATATAAGGTCACTGCGACCTTGAATTTGTATCCACTTGCTCCAAAAGCAAAAGGGTTCCTCCTCTCTCCTAGAACAATATATCTATGAAGTTTCATGAGTGTAGGTGTTACGGTTTTGAAGTTATTATGCGGAATTTATATTTTCTCCACTCACCATGGGCAATGCATGTATAAAGTTTTAAAAATGTAGGTGTTTCAATTTTTAAGTTATCATGACGAACGCATTTTCTATATAAGGTGACAGTGTCTTGACCTTTTACCTTTAACCTACTGATCCCCAAAAGCAACATGGTTTCTCCTCTCACCTAGGGTAATGTACCTATGGTGTTTTATGAGAGTAGGTGTTACGGTTTTGAAGTTATTGCATGGAAGGCATATTTCCATATAAGGTCACTGTGCCCTTGACCTTAAACCTACTGGCCCCAAAAGCAAAATGGCTCCTCCTCTTACCTAGATAAATGTACCTATAAAGTTTTATGAGTGTAGGTGTTACAGTTTTGAAGTCTTATGCAGAATTCATATGTTTATATAAGGTGATTGTGACCTTGACCTTTGCCTTACTGACCCAAACACATTAGGGTTTCTCAACTCACCATTAAAAGTGTAGATGTTTCAATTTTGAAGTTATAATGAGGAATGCATTTTTTCTATATAAGATGACAGTGACTTTGACCTTTACCTAGTGACCCCAAAAGCAATATGGTTCTTCCTCTCACCTACGGTAATGTTTTATGAATGTAGGTGTTACGGTTTTGAAGTTATTGCGAGGAAGGCATATTTCCATATAAGGTCACTGTGACCTTGACCTTCAACCTACTGGCCCCAAAAGCAATAGGTTCCTCCTCTAATATAGGGCAATGTACCTTTGAAGTTTCATGAGTGTAGATGTTATGGTTTCGAAGTTATCGTCCGGAATGCGTTTTTGTATATAAGGTCACGATGACCTTGACCTTTTACCTACTGACCCCAAAAACAATAAGGATCCTCCTCTCACTTTGGGCATTGTACTTATCATCCAGAAGGTGTCTTTCTATATAAGTCATAGTGACCTTGACCTTTGACCTACTGACCCAATAACAATAGGGATCCTCCTCTCGTATAGGGCAATGTACCTTTGAAGTTTCATGAGTGTAGATGGTATTATTTCGTGGGCATTGTACTTATGAAGTTTCATGAGTGTAGGATTCATAGTTTTGAAGTTATCTTCCGCAATCCGTTTTTATGAATAAGGTCACGGTGACCCTAATCCTCCTCTCACCTCTCGGCAATGTATCTGCAAAGTTGAGTGTAGGTGTTATGGTTTCGAAGTTATCCCGGAATGCGTTTGTATATATAAGGTCTCGGTGACCATGACCTTGACGTGCTGACACCAAAACAATGGGGATCCTCCTCTCACCTAGGGTAATGTACCTATGAAGTTTCATGGGTGTAGGTGTAATGGTTTTGGCGTTATCGTCCAGAATACGCAATTGTTTATGGGCGGACGGACAGACGAACGGACAATCCCATACCATAATACGTCCCGTTTTTCAAATGGGCGTATAAAAAGCAGTAACTGTGCATATGACAATTAAAAATAATCATACCTGTAGTAGATTCCTTCTACCGCCGAGGGGAAAATATAATGTCATGCCTATCGCCGCTATCCACCGAGCTAATATTTTCTACATCGTTGTATGCACTGACAAGACCGTGAACGTATGTTTTGTGATATGTTGGTGTTATTTTATACCTGTACATTCGTATTTATCTAGTATTGGACATCTGATTATGTACATGCCAGGTTCGATTTATCCTAAACGATTACTAGTTGTCTTCATTTTTATTGATGTACCCCTAAAGCTTTTGCTGCTAATACATCTGCCACATCATTGAGTTTTTGATTTGGTGGTTCCACTACTCCGGCCGATACAAGGCTCTGGGTATTGTTTAACCACTCAAAGGATATGTTGTCTGCTTTTTATACGCAGGCTTCATAACCGCTGCTCCCAACTAAATTCCATTATGTTTATTTCGCTCTTCGGGGCATTTCATTTTATTAGATACTGGGACCATACGCCGTACGACATGGGGAATACATTAAAGAAGGCTAACTCCATGTCCACCGCCATATGCATGCCATCTTCGGGATGGTTAAAATTTTGTGATGTTGATTTTATGAATATTGAGTTCTGCTCAACCCGGGGCTAGAGGGCGTGAGCGGTAGCTAGCATATTTCACTACCACTCATGAACAGTCTCAATCAAACCGAGACTGCAATATTTCGTATGTGTCGTGCTCGGCCGTTTCCAAAGGTCCATTATCATATTCCTTTTTTCCTATGCATTTTTCTAGTTTCATATATATATTTTGTCTTATGATACTTAACATGTACAAATAGAACGTATCATATATAATGATAAAATGTCTTGCTAACAAAACGGGTGTTTTAGACAAATAGTTATTGATATCAATTGTTTTATAGGCGCAGTATCCTAGAATAGACCATTGATTTACCAGCTTCTTGCAGCACCGGTGTCTTAATATCTACTGACAGTTTCGGCGCATACCCCGACCATAAAAAAGCCGCGATAATAACGCAGTCGTTTAACTGTAAGTCCTCCTGTAAGTTGATAAGTTGATGGTACATGTTAAAAGATTATTGTTCACACACATAATAATATAAGTATATTTATTTCACACCTCTATAATTCTAGCCAATCTCTTTCAGTCTTTTTAACCATGTGACAATCCAATATTTTCACTATTGTACTGAAGACAGTGGCTTTAGTACCTGTATTCCATATTTGTACTCCACATTCCATATCACGTGATCCATATTTAGCCTCGACAAGTAATATTTGGTATTAAAGAAAGATAACTGTAACAGCTCAATAACGGAAACATCACGTTTGAATTAAAACTTAGAACTACAAATACTACGTTTGGTTAGAATTATAGAGGTATGAAATAAAGAGGTCATTTTACAGTGTTGTATTTGCAACTTGATGCAATACTGGTGTACCCAGCAGACAGAATCCATATGAGCTCGGTGTAGCCTCGTCCAAATATAGATTCTGTCTGCTGGGTACGACTCGGTTTCGCCTCGTCCAAATATGGATTCTGTCTGCTTGGTACTCGTCCAATAGGATTCCGTATTGTACTCAACCCTGTAAAATAACCTAATATTATTATCCTTTATGGTTATTATGTGCGTACGTGATTTTAAGATCACGGCAGTCAATGTAATATACCTTTAAAGACCTATATCGCAACGCTAATATGATCGTTGAAAAGGCATGGAAAGCTTGCTTATTTACTGCTAACATGCTCTAACATCTATAAAAAGCATTGGTACATTGAACGGTATCTGGGGTATAACAGTATATAATACTTCAAACTATACGTTTATGAAGAAGAAAAGAAAATGAATATCAACAAGCAAGCTGTACTAAATACAAGCTTTGTTGATAATTCATTGTTTTTAGAATAAAAACATACCAAAATACAACTGATGAAACACCTGCTTTTACGTTTTATTATGTTGGCTTCATGCGAAAGCTGTATTAGGAGGGCTTCACCAACTGAAATAAAATTAAATACCACCATTTTCTCTTGCAGTTGTATGTCTAACAGTGATTTACAGTTACCTGTACACATTTTCTCCTCCCTCTTATACTAGGTCCTTAAAGCTATACAGTCCTATTTTAACTGATAATAACGCATGAATATGAATGAGTCACGTGTAAAGTAGTTTCAAACCGATGAACATGCCAAAGGTCGTTTTATAAGGCAGAAACCGATGCATAAAATATCACATTTTTGGTTAACCTTCGTACAGGTAACATCAATAAATACACGGCTTCAGGGGACATGGGTTAAAAAAAAGAGTTGACCGGAACGGGATTTGAACAAGAGACCTTAAGCTTTTTTTAAAGGATGTACATTTAACCACTTGACCACGGCTACTTGTAGGAATTTAGTAGCATTTTTAACAGTTAATAGGTATTACGTAATAACTAGCGCACACACAAGCGCTAAATAATGTCGACATAACGTTGTTTTGAGCCAGAATACTGGTTTCATATTGATAACATATAGTTTTAAAACACACATTGTTAATTTACACATGCGACAAGATGGACTATATATTAACTGATTCATCTCGAGTTGCGTTCAAATATGTTAAGTTGTTTTGCTTAATAATAAATAGTAGTTAGTATACCATTTTCTCAAGAAACGCTAAAGGCTCATCGATAGAGCACCTGACTTGAACACAGAATGTCGTGTGTTCGAGTTTTCGAAAGACAAATTAAATACTCCATTTTGACCTTAGCTGGTGAACATAAAGTTAAAAATAAAGACACGCGTACAAAAAAGAATCGGTTGATATAGCGACTTTGTAGGTTTAAGGTTGTACAAGTTCTACCTGACTAGGTAAACTAGTTTGGTATCTCATTTTTGCACGTGCAAAGTGAATACACGGTGTTTATGCTGATTTACTGGTATTGAACTGCATTCAGTCATTCGAGATCTGACAAACTGTATAGCGTGGTGTTATTTGCGACGAGTTCCCATCCACCGACCCTTAATTATGATTTCCTATCAATAAGAATGCATAAATTAATTCTGATATGTAATATTATCTTTCACTTTGAGAATGAGGTACTCAATGAGAGTGCGTGTGTGCAATCTACAGTGATGTGTTCCTGACAATTAATTTGAAAACTCTTCTTTTTTTC
Source organism: Cyrtodaria siliqua (assembly GCA_037043455.1). Lineage (NCBI taxonomy): Eukaryota > Metazoa > Mollusca > Bivalvia > Adapedonta > Hiatellidae > Cyrtodaria > Cyrtodaria siliqua. The sequence continues at coordinate 41,779 of JAWPHD010009586.1, read as the reverse complement.
ATTAATTTGTTAAGTGACTATGAAAATCCACTCAATAAGTGGTTATGTTATGTTTTGATTTCTTTTGGAACCATCGCTAGGTTTCGTTGTTTTTATGTTTAAGGATAAAATCCGTTTTGTACAATACATAACGATGCTTTCAGTAAAATAAGAGTTCGTAGGCTCTTGATATTATGCATTTATTTTCATATTGTTGTCGATTGATTTGTCAAGAATTGTATTTTTGGAGAAAACAATAATACACTATGTTTGTGAATATCGGTACCTATATTGTGTTTATATGTTATGTATGTCATACATTATAGGTATATACTATTGAATTGAAAGAAAACATAACAAACTGTAACATTTTTTTTACATATACATGCTTACAATTGTTATTAGTGTTTTTTAAACTATGATAATACACATGTACCAGTGATCAACTATCTAGATATAAAACTCTATAGTCTAGTTGATGAACCATAACATATAAAGACATTTTTTTCGATTACCCTTTTGCCCTGCTTAGTAATATTTATAATGTATTGAATGCACGCTTTCTTCTTTTGCAGTGACGACAGTTAACAATGCCGGAAAAGAATGAGCAAAATACGCTTTTTGTGCAAGCTGGAGCTTTGACTGGAACTGTGACAATGATAGAGATTGGTACAGTCCCTGTTGTCGGAGTAACTGCTGTACTTCTTTCCTCAGTAGCTGCCTGGTTTTTTGTCAATAAGGAAAAGGACCGAAATTAAAGTGACAATATGATGAACAAAAAGTAAAGTGACATTATGATAAGTATCAAAGCACTGAACAATAATCCGGCAAAATATGCATTTGGCAAATTCTTGCTCATAAATTGTTACATTCACTTTTTATTAACTGTGAAAATATACGTATCTTCCGTCTGATAACTTATACTGTAGGTGAAGTGCGAATTAAATTTGATTTTGTAGATATCAACACGCTACTTTGTAAACGGCTTCAGTTGCACCACGGGATTGAATTGGCATTGAACATTCTTTAAACTATGATAACATTGACGACATGTTGCTATACTTGTATATGATTATTCAATTTATACTTCTCAAAATAATTTAAGGATCACGTTTTGAGTTGTGCCATTTTTCAAGTGTGCCTTTATTGAATTTTCTGTCTTTTTGCAGTTTTTAAGTTTAACTTTATTATTTAACAATTGTTACTTGACCCAAAACTATTAACTTTTGATATGGATATGAAATGTGTAATATTACATAGTAAGTAATTATTATTGTTCTTTTTGTGGTCCTACAATTATTTTGAGGAGTATATTATATTAGTCATGGCGAAACATGTACGGTATATGATGTTATTACATTTCTTCAAAAAATCTTCGTCTAAATACTGTATCCTTATATACTGTACCCTTATACTTGTTTTGTGAAATGATATACTGTAGAAGTATGTACCGAAATATTTCTTGAAATTTGTCTTAAATGCTCATTTGACTAAAATCTAAACATGTTTGTAGATGTATACGCACTCGTCTTTCGATGTTATGTTTGCTATAAGAGCTAGGTTTTCGTCGGTTTTTGAGCACTTTTTAAAACTTTCTTATTTGCTCCTAGTATACTCAATATTTAGACAAAAGGTAACCATGTAGTATTTTGGGGGCAATCCTAAGTTTCGCATAAATGTCCATGGTGTAAATCAGAAAGAAAACAACTAAGCATCTTTTAGGTCCACGGATGGTATTAATAATAATTACGAATTGCATGTTTGCTGTATTTTTCAGTTTTGAGTAGTTATATGTTTATTTTATAATCATGGAATATGCATTCTTTGTTTGTTTTTAGGCTATAAATGGAAAAATGCGAAACTATCAAAAACATACAAAAATTAGCAAATTTGGCTGATTTTGCCTCACGGGCTCATCAATTTGGAATAACTTCTTAAAAAGCTTGTGAAAGTATGTAAACTTTAGCATTTCCTGATATGCAAAGCATGATGAGTGCTGAAATGACCCTGATATGCTGATGAATTTTTGTTATTATTTATTGACATTTAATATATTGGTTATTAAAGCAAACAGAGCATGTGCATTTATATTCACCTTCGAATGCCTTTCTTCCAGTTCGTGTTTGAAATATCTTTAGACAGTGGTCACACACATATTCCATGAAACGCCGTTCACGTTGCATAAGCATTGTCTTTGAATGTTGTCACATTTCTTTTTTTTGGCAAATGAGTTGTCTTTTGCTTGGAAAGGCTGGTGCTATGTTTGGTAGTGATCTTGCATTTTTCACAGTTAAACACTGCTGTTTCTGTTTAAGAGGTTTTCTGCACAGTGTCCTTCCACATTTACAAACCATCATATGACTGTCTACAACCTTGCGTGCTGATATCTACAAACTCTAACTCGATTCGCACTTTATCTACAGTGACATTATATTATATTGTATTGTATGCACACATGTATTATACAACCTGGAACGATGTTGATTGTTCGGCCATACAATTCATTAAATCTGTAACACTACGCATATTTAACGCTAACACGTTTTGTTATTATTATAAATTCATCTAAATATAAGGACATATTTCAGACCGCTACCTGTCCATGGAAAAACTTGGACAATTTACTGATTGACTGCTAGCATGCTACATGATTTATTAGCTTAGGTATATATATTAAGGCCCGATTATAGTTTATACTTTATATACTTGACTATATTCTAGGGTATACCTATACAATACTTTATATTTCACTTTTATGAAGAAGTTAACAATTTAGCTGTACTAAATAGTTTTGATTTTGATAATGCTTTATTGTTTTTAGAACACAAATAAAACTAACACAATTGATAAACAACCTGCTTTAATTTGCTTTTTATGTTTACTTCATACACACGTTTTAACAGGCGGACCACATCATCTGATGCAAAACTGAATAAAATAAGATATACAAATCAAACAGGAAAAGTAGCATTCAAGGTCGACACAAACATACACAGAAAAAGGGAAAAACTTTAAAGATGAATAAAAGGCCAAATAAGACATCACACACACAAAATGTTTGCCAGTACGGCTACCGCCTTGGAACGGTCAGTGGCACAAAAAGGCCGCTGGGGATTTAAACCATGTTCTAGGGTGCACCAAACCTCACACTTACCCTACTGTCATCCCAATAAAACGGGACAGTGTAAATAAAGAAATCTCATACCATGAGCTATTCTCTAAGCAACAAGGCAGCAATATTAGGCAATATACGTAAAACACAAGGATGCTCGTGTACATATAAATACAAACAAATAGCCCTGAAAGCCTCAAAGAATGTATTCAACGACTTGGCGGAAGCCAGAGCAACAAGAGAACAAACCATTGAGGGCACGACAAGACAAGATTGCAGACAAAAACAAACGTCACCGTCCTTTTGGGCTTTAAATAGACTGTCCGGTCATCGCCCAATTAAAGAGGAAAGCATAGTGGGTTCACCACCAAGCATGCAATGCGTTCGTTACAAAATGATATGGTGATGACCTCTTTTGATAAACCAGTTTAACCATATAGTAGGAAACTGATCATGACCAAGGATCTTACGAACACCATTTTCACATTCAATTGTGCGTCTAACAGTGATCTACAGTTACCTATACACATGCTCTTTTCACACACACACCCCACACCCCCGCCCAAAACACAATAGGCTCGAAATATATCCTTGAGTAATTACTTAATTTTAATCAACATCTCATAATAAATAATTAAAATTATGTCAATCAGTTTGTAATCTGTTAAAAGTCGGATTAAAATGCCCTTTTTAAAGATATTAAACATGAACACTTTGATAGTCAACGTTGTTTAATACATGAAATGCAGTCACGGAGTGACATGATATTTTGGTGTTAAAGGACATTCTTGTATGTCATCACATGATATTACATTTTGCCTAACTCTTGACAGTTGTATGTTCATCTTAATTAGTGTTTGCACTTGCTTTAGTGTAATGCCACCTGGTAAAAAGTTCTCGTTCTCATTCCATATAGGATTTATGAAACAACTCGTCTGCAAACAATTATTTGTTATGTATAAAAAACATCGAGTATAGCACCAACAATCCTGAAATTTCATAAGTACCTTGCCCTCTGTAAGAGGAAAGGTCCAATAGTTTTGGAGTCAAAATATCAAAGGTAAAGTTCAGCATCAACCTAATTGGACGTATACATTCTGTTTGATGATTCCCGAACTGTTACATCTATATTCCTTAAATAAGCTATCCCGCCAACAACAGGCACATTTTACAAGATATGTACACCGTTTCTAAACCTACCGACGACGAAGTATATATATATATATATATATATATACATATTTTGAGAATTCGAAATCTATGGAAGCAATGTAAACGGCCTTAACCAGCAAGGCCAAAACCCAAAACTGGAGCGTCGAATTAAGAGTTACCAACTCATGATTCATTATACGCATATTCAATGACTGACATTTTAAGAAACCATGAATACAACTATACTTTTAATCGGCACATGTACACTATTATATGACCTGAACACCTGGATAAAGGTTTTGAAAACGGTTTTGTAGAGTAATTTTACCGTTGTTATAGTTTCTTTAAACTTGTAGCGTAGTGGCGTCTCTATGCATTACTTCGCGTTGTGTACTTAAAGATCTTCCAATATTAATAACAGTTTTAGTAAGCGTATTTACAACATGGCTTAAAACAGTCTGACACACTCAGATCACCTTATCCTGACTGATCTACTCTTCGCTGATCTCATCTACTCTGATCTCTGTTACCTTACTATTTATACAACATCCGTGACATTTCTGAATTCCAACTCAAGAGAAAAAGTGGCTATTGATTGTACCAGTCAGTCAAGTTACTTATTAAACAATAGTGTTTTAATTCCCAAAGCCAATTACACCATATATGATGCATATCATATCCAACTTATTGCAACATTTTCATTTAATTTACTATTCTAATACACCCGCACTATATAGGCTAGTTTAAAATATCTCGTTATATTCAACGATATATCACTGTAACATTTGCAACTTAAGCAATGTGAAAAATATCACTGTAACGGTTGCAACGTTAGGAGATTAAGCAAAGCAATGCGAACGATTTCAGATGTGTGCGTTATTTTCACATTTTAGGAGTATTAGAATACAAATAGAACATCGTTTACGGTGAATCATCTTGTAATATATCACTGTTAGTCGTTCAATTGTAAACAATTGAACTCCAAACCGTGATATATTACACGATAATTCACCGTAAATTATGTTCTATTTCTTAAACAATCAGTGCTTTGCTGATACAAATTTAACATGTGCATGGTACAATGTGCCACATCTACATGGTAGAGAGGCACGAACATGTATTTATTAAAGCAAGAGTTTTCGGAATTCAGTAAATCATTCCACTTTCCCAAATTAATTATTAATAAAATATGTATAAATACCCCCCAAATAAGGTAACTATGTTACAAACTGCATAAGCATATTGTCTTGGTAATAGGATGGCATATAATGCTTTTCTGATCAATGGGTCAATATATATGTATTATAGGGGTTCTGGACCACTTTTAAATTACCCCAAATAATCTAAAATCACCACACAAAATGTTCAGTTTTACTGAAAATTAAGTCGATTTAACTGGTTATTTAGCATGTTACAGGCGCTAAATAACCCAAGATTTAAAACTTGAATTGTGAAAATGTTTTAAATTTGGATGTTTATATTTTATTATAAAATAGAGGTTAAACATCAAAACTTAGGTTAACAAACTTTTTTAAAATAGGGGTAGTGAAGAACACAAGTTTAAAAAATTTTACTAAATTATTTTTTAAATACAAGCTCATAAGCATGATTTGATATAAGTTTAATTTAAAAAAAAAAAAAATTATGAGCCTTTTTATAGTAACATTAAAGTAATTAGCTCCACAATTATAACAAAATTTGTATTTTGCATAAGTGCCTTCTCCACACCATAAACATGGTGAAACACGGCTTGTTTTTAATCTGTATTTGTGCAAACTGCAATAATTAGAATCCTTAGTCGGCTTATTTTTACACGGCGAATGTAATCCTACTTTTAAAAATTGGCAGACTTTTATACTACTCTCCATTTTATATATATAATTATTTTATATTTAAGAATTTATTTTTATAATACATAACAAAGAAAAAACATGAGCAGTGAAAAAAACGAAGAGACTATAAGAATTTTAGCAGACCTGTACAAAACAGGAGCTATAAGCAAAGAAGTATTAGCCCATTGTCTTTTGACTATTGAAATACAAAAAAAAACAGATATACTAATCCTAGCAGTTAAGGAACACAATTCTACATTAGAAAATTTAAGAAAGAGACGACATAACAAAAAACTACGTAAAAGAGAAAAGAAAAAACAAGAAGATGTTATAAATGAGCAAAATAAAAAATATGCCGATTTAAAACAAAATGTTATAAACGAACTAAAACAAGATATCAAAGATAAAAAAGATGAAGAAAAATTAAAACTAGTTGACAATCCAAAATGCGGATATTTTAGAGCATACGAAATATCTGTAAATAAATACAAAGATCCTCAAAAAGTATTTCGTGATAAAAAAATCTATTATTACAAAACAAATTATCAAAGAGCTGATAGAAACTAAAGGATTAAAGTTTCAATTAGGACTTACTATAGATTTATTTAAAGATAATGGTTCTACCAAAAAATACACCACTGCAGTATTAAACAGTGAACAAAATGCCATTTTGAGCTCTGAAAAAAATAAGCGAGTTTTATGACAATTCATCTGCATTTATACAAGGAAGTCTAGAAAGATTTACAAACACAGCATCTGGATTAGAAGTTGATCACTGTGTTAAGCTTTATTTGAATATTGCAAAGTATGAACCATTAAAAGGTTCTTCATATATTCCACTGCCTGAAGAAATAGCTAATAAAAAAGCAATAATAAACGTAAAAAATAACGATAATCAGTGTTTGTTTCATGCTATAAATTCTGCTCTAAATCCAGCCGCAGATCACACCGACAGGTTGTCAAAATATCCTAGTATAGATTTTCTAAAAAAAGACGGAATTTACTTTCCTACACCGATTTCTCAAATTTCAAAAGTAGAAAAACTAAACAATCTTGCTATTAATGTTTACGGATGTACCATATCAGAAAAAAGTAAAAAAGTAAATGTTTTTCCGTATAAAATATCAGAACAACCCAAAGATATTAATATAATTAATCTGCTTTTGATATCTGATAAAAATGTTACAAACAACCACTATTGCTGGATTAAAAACTTAAATAGGTTATTATATGATCAAAACAAATATAAAGGCAAAACTTATTTCTGTGATCGTTGTCTTTATGGATTTTCAAATGAAGACTTACTAACAAATCACAAAGAAGATTGTGAGGGTATCAACAAAAAATCTTGCAAAATTGCGGAAATGCCAGAAAATGGTAAAAATACTGTAAAATTTAAAAATTATCAAAATATAATGCATGTTCCTTATGTAATATATGCTGATTTTGAAAGCATAATTGGTTATTTACAGAGGTGAAGATGCTGTTGAAGTGTTTTTAAATCGCCTAGAATGTGAGAAGAGCAACATTAATAATATAATTGCTCACCCAAAACCATTAATAATGACTCAACAAAATGAAGCAGATTATGAAAAAGCTACACAATGTTGGATATGTGATAATGAAATAGGCAGAACATCTGGTAAACACTGTAAAGTAAGAGACCACTGCCATTTTACTGGAGAATACAGAGGTGCAGCACATAAAAACTGCAACTTAAAACTAAAAATAAAACCTAGCAAAACTTCATTTCCTGTCATATTTCACAACCTCAAAGGATATGATAGTCATTTGATTATGCCAAAAATACATAAAATGAAAGGTAATATAACATGTATTCCAAATAATGCTGAACAATACATATCATTTAGTGTCGGCCAGCTTAAATTTTCAGACAGTTTCCAATTCATGGCTTCTTCTTTAGAAAAACCTGTTGATGCGACGGACAAATCTGATTTCAAAATTACAAAAGACCAATTTAAAGAACAAACATATTTACTTTTACGAAAAGGTGTTTATCCATATGAATATTTTGATAGCATGAATAAATTTAATAAAACCAAATTACCACCGATTAACTCATTTTACAGTAAACTTATAGATGATGGTATTACTCAAAAAGATTACGATCATGCCCAAGAAGTATGGAAAAAATTAAATTGTAAAACTCTTGGAGATTATCATGATTTATATTTAAAAACTGATGTAACTTTGTTGGCTGATGTATTCCAAACTTTTAGAAAAACATGCATGAAATCATATAAACTCGATGCTTTACATTACTACACAGCACCTGGATTATCTTGGGATGCTTTACTTAAATTTTTAAAAATAGAACTAGAACTTCTTACAGATATGAATATGCACTTATTTGTTGAAAAAAGAATGCGTGGCGGAATAAGTATGGTATCAACACGATACGCCGAAGCAAACAATCCACACGTAGCTGATTATAACCCTAACGAGGAAAACAACTTTGTAATGTATTATGATGCAAATAATCTTTATGGGTGGGCAAAGAGTCAGCCACTTCCATATTCCGGATTTAAATGGGTTGACTTAAAAACATTACAAGAGCTAAGAAAAGATAAAGGATATTTTCTTGAAGTAGATTTAAAATATCCTAAAGAACTACATGATAGTCACAATGATTATCCACTTGCCCCTGAAAGATTAAAAGTAAAAAAATAATGGTTATCTGAGTACCAAACAAATTTATTAGAAAATATCATTATTACAGAACAACTAGTACCAAATCTTATGGACAAAACAAAATATGTATTACATTATAAAAATGTACAGTTGTATTTATCATTAGGCATGGAATTAACAAAAATCCACAGGGTGCTAGAATTTAATGAAAAAACTTGGATGGCATCATACATAAATTTAAACACAGAACTTAGGAAAAAAGCTAAGTCACAATTTGAAAAAAGATTTTTACAAGCTTATGAATAACTCAGTATTTGGAAAAACAATGGAAAATTTAAGAAAGCTAACTGACATAAAATTAGTAAAAACTGACGGCTCTAATAATGAAAAAATAAGAAAAATAATAGCCAAACCAAACTTTAACAGACGTGTACAATTTTCAGATGAATTATCGACAATACATGTAAACAAAACAAAATTAAAATTAAACAAGCCAATTTATGTTGGAATGTCAGTATTAGATTTATCAAAATATTTGATGTATGACTGGTATTATAATACTTTGAAAAAAAGGTATGGAGATAACTTTTAATATTTTTGCTTTAACAGGAGGGGGCTTTTTTGTCTCCACATTTATGGCTTTAACAACTTCTGGTAAACTCTTTACACATTCTCTATTACGTTTTTGCGAATCTATTTCCTTACCATACTGATAGCCAAACAATCTTTCAGCTAATGTTCTGTTAAATCTTTCCACTAAAGCTTGGTCTCTGTGTATTTCTGTTCTGCCTCGTCTGATATTTACATTATGTTTTGCCATCAACTGCGATACTGCACCCATAAATTATCTGCCTGGATCCACTTGTAATAACTTTGGATATTTCAAATGCCGACTTTATATTTTTGCAAATGCTTTAGCAACGTCTGTGCTATCCTTAGAAGTCAGCGGCTCTGCCTCTTTGTATCTACTTGCAATATCAACCACAGTCAACGCATATTTATATGTCTTGCGTCCACGGCCAAAGCCAAAAGTATCATGCGGCAGAAATAACAAATCAGCTTGATGCACTCCATTTTTAGCAGAAACATCAAACCTGGGTCTAATTATTTTCTTTGGTGCGGGTAAATAAATCTGCCACACAGCTTGTTTCTTTAAAAATTCTAATGCCTGTTTCTTACTGACACCAGCCTCTTTTGCAAATTTTTAACTGCTGAGTAACCTCTCCAAAATCCTTTTGGGCTGTAATAAATCTTTTCCATTTTTTCTACTAAAGATTAAAATTTATATCACTATAAAGAAAAAAATTGAAATCACAACTGCACGATTTGATGAACTGCTCGAAGAGAAAAATCAAAATAGCACAAAGAAATGGACAGACTAAAAATTCTAATGCCTGTTTCTTACTGACACCAGCCTCTTTTGCTATTTTTTTAACTGCTGAGTAACCTCTCCAAAATCCTTTTGGGCTGTAATAAATCTTTTCCATTTTTTCTACTAAAGATTAAAATTTATATCACTATAAAGAAAAAAATGGAAATCACAACTGCACGATTTGATGAACTGCTCGAAGAGCAAAATCAAAATAGCACAAAGAAATGGACAGACTTGGAAATAAATAAAATATACACTATTACAGATACGAAAATACTGGAAACTGAATATGGTCCATCCATGGTACTGACATTATTAGATAACGGTGAAGTAAGGGCGCCTGATCATCTCAAAAATAAAACAGAGAAGAGTGCTAAACCACCATATTATATTCGACCACTTGGATTGAAACCATGTAAAAACAATAAAAAAAAATAGTTATCATGCATATGTCTTTCCAAAGTAGTCATTTTAAAAGTAATTATATTTTTTTTTATGAACTCAATTTATACGCCACAAATCCAGTTGCAGCCATACCCACCACAATAAACATAATCTCTCTATTCTGTTGATCCGGAGATGGTGTATAAAAATCACTCAACTTGGGCACCGGTTCCAAAAGCAAATGATTGCCAGTTATATAAGAATACTGCTTCATAGCCTGGTCCGCATCATCAAAAGTCTGCTCGGCATGATGCTCCTTTTGCAGTTGCTTATTAATAAAATCTAATCTCTCTGTTCTTTTTTTATTCCACTCCGCTTGTGCTGCTTCCAATTGTTCCACTGCTTTGTCATGCCTTTGTCTTTCCTCATCTGAATGAGTTCCCATTTTTGAAAAGAAATAATTTGAACCGCTAAACGCCAATGCGTTTGTTAATGCGCCACCGATCATCATCGTTACTGTACTTGCCATTTTTTTTATATATATTTTTTAAAATTATTTCATAATATCCGCAGGAATAATACCTTGCTTAATCAGCAGATCCTTTGTAGCCATTGCTAACATTATATCCACAGACAGCATCCCAATATCTGTCATATTAAAATCCACTTTAGGAGCAGGTTTTCTTAGTAGTTTTCTGCCAATCTCAGAATATCCAACAGTTAGAAGTGTTTCCACTACAGCGTGATACATCATATTTACAATTTGTTTTCCGTCAATACTTGTTGCCATTTTTTTATATTATTTTTTTATATGATTATTTTTTTAAATAAATTATTAAAAATCAAACGGGTCTTGTGGTGCAACAACAGGCATAGCAACTGTAGCAACATATGTAGCAACCGATTTCTTGTTATAGATATACAGACCCAACCCAGCATTGCCTAATAAAACCATACACGGTGGAATATAATTTTTATATACGTTTATTTTGATTTTTTCTGGTTCCTCTTCACCTGTTGTTATTTTTGTTATTTCATCTTGTTTTACATGCTTTGCATCTTGCTTTACATCTTGCTTTGCAGCATTCTGTGCATCTTGCTCTACCTGAAGCAAACGCTTTGCCTTTCTTGCCGCTGCTCCTTTTTTCCCAGCATCTATTCGTTTTGGATTTTTTTACTTTTTGTTGTTCAATAGGTTGTGTAACAACCTCAACAGGTATAACTTTACTCTTTTGGTTCTCCATTTATATTATCTGTATTTTTATTTTTATTAAAATCAATATGTGTAACAGTTGTCAGTATTGCTGTAAATGGTGCTAAACACATTCCATACCTGTAATACAACTCACAACAAGCGCTTGTCAAAGCATGATTAATAAATGGGTCTTCCTCCAAATCTTCTATCAGTTCTGGTGGATTGGTTACATTAAAATATTTTGATACTCCCATCACATATAAGTTAATAAAATAATTGCCTAAAGTCTTGGTCATACTTGCGCCAAGCCTTGCTTCATATCTGCAGTAAAGTTTGTTAATTTCATCCGGGGGCATGCTATCTATATTTGTGAGTTGTATGTCTTTACCCAAATATTGACGACTACCACCGCCAGCCACTATGGCTGATAATATTTCTTTTGTTGTTTCTTGCTGCTTTGATTCATCACGTTCCGTAAAACCTTCTGATATATCTTGTAATAGTTATTCCGCATTCATTTTTATATTAGTAATCTTATGTTTTATCTTGAAATAAATATAAAACACAAAACAACCAGCTGCGATATTTATGCAAGTAGGTAATTGTTAGTATTGTTAATTGCATTGTTATTAATATTGCTATTTTTTTTATTAGCATTACTAATTTACTATGAGCAATGCTATAAGCATTACTATATTTCCTGATATTTCCATTATATTTTCATGTCAGTATTGCTACTTTGCTGTTAGTATTACTATTAGCAACAAAGCAATGCTGTTAGAAAAAAATGCATTGCTGTTAGAAATTATTCAACCCAATAACCAGTTGGTTGGTCAGTCCTCAAAATTAACTTCGAATATCTAGTCTTAGCTAAAGCTTTTCTGATTTTGGTCCTCTCTTCCAGCGTCGGAATAACATCATTTTCTCTCAAACAATTTTCATCACTATCTCTGTCCTTGGTGTAAAACATACACAACCATTTTGCTTGCTCCCTCAAATCTTTCAATACAGAATTATATCTCTGTGAAATGACCCACACTGATTGTTTGGCGTGATGACCAGAAAATGCCAACTCTGACAACATATCCTTTTTCTTTGTTAATTCTTTTGTGGCGGAGCAATCATCAATGTAGTATAATGTGGGCTTGCCAGCATATTGTTTTAAAAATAAACGCAACAGTTCTTGTAGCATTTCTTTACCGTTGCTAACGGGATTGACAATTATTATTTTTTTATCTTTCGGGTGTCTTACATCTCCTATTCAGGATCTATTTTTATAAGCCTCGTTCCACTCTATGGTTGGGCACAATATAAGTATATGTTCAAAAACTCCAACATACTCTTTTTCAAGTATGTCAAGAACAAACTCTGTTTTACCGCAGCCTGTCTGACCGCAGATAATGGCACTGTGTGGATATTTAGGATATTTTTGTTTGTGTAAACTAGTATCGTGCTTCTTTGAATCTTTCATCTTCGAAATTGATTTGCGCATCTTGTATTATATATATATATAAATATTTAAAGGTTGATCTGCATCTGCTTTTTTATTTATTAGTATCGTTAGGCCTTCTCTGCCGTTTTCTATTCTTCTTCCACTGCCGTGTAATAAATTGTCATCACATGTTCTAAGGTCAAGCCACAAAGCATATGATTTTGTCAAATAAGTCTCAAGAGAAACATTGGTAAAGTATAAGTCCCTCGCTACTATTTCTGTCTCTTTGTTTCTTTTTGATGTCAAGGCAAAATATTTGTTGATTTCATCCCAATGTTGATATGCCCTCATGCCCTGACTATACAACTGATTTGGTACGCCCTCTATTGTCATTTCAACCTTTTCCATCGTTGGGTTGTAAAAGGGTTCCGTGTCTGTTCTTTCTGGGTCTTCATACAGCATTAGAATACCTTTCATGCTCCGTGCTGGTACATTAATGTTGATATTCCAAAGGGTTTCAGATTTGTTTGCTATTATTTTTCTATGTCGCAAGATATGATCATACATAAATACTATCTTACCATTGATTTGCTGTCTCATTTGTCTGGATAATTCAACATCACTAACCATATCAAATTCCAAGCAGCTATTTTTTATTACATAAGATGCATCAGCATCACTGCTTTTGATAACTTTGTTATAATCATTAAACGTTAATTCATATTCTAACCTTGATAAAATGGCATATGACTTTCTAACATTGCAAAGTCCAGTGGAATACAAAATCTATTTCCATAAGCTGCTGCTATAGCTTCATCTTCGGTGTCTGAGGAAGCATCTCCCGCGCCAACTCTATGTTTTAACATGTTTGCTTTACCAATACCTTGGTAAGCTATGTTTACTCGTTCGGTAGGGCTTTTCCATAAATCAATGATATATATCACTGTCATCTATTGACATGACTTCATTGCCACTTATTCTTATTGTCATTTTTTTCACAATTGTTCTACCCAGATTCTGGTATATAGCAGCGTTGGCGTCTGTTCTGCTTTTAAGTTCTATTTCAAAGGCAAGACGAGCAGTACGAGGAACTATCACATCATTAGTACTTAGATTGGGAAATCTCACAAGCAGTTGCTGGTTTTGGTCTATTGTTGATGGATTATTATTTATTACTACACTTGTGCGGATGCCCTTGGCACCATGAGGTTCTCTTAGATTTCTATGAGGGTTGATTTTATTTCCGTAAGCTGACATTGTTTTTATTTTTTAAATATATTTTTTAAAATTAAATAAAATAAAACAATGGCTGAAGGAGGATTTGATTTTGACAATCCTACGTACGATCCAGATGATTATGATGAATATGATGATGATTTACCAATGGTGCCTGATGAGCCTGTTCAAAGAAGTCTTCTTAATCAAAGCGATCATATTGCTGACCTTAGGGGAGAGCTGACAGAGGTCACACTTGAAATATACAAAAAAAATCTTGTAAAATCTTTTTATGATGAAATAGAAAAACGATATAAGATGGCACCGGACAAAATGGATTATGACCAGTTTAAAGTATCAGATGATGGTAAAACATTATACTGGGTTGTTGGTGATAAGGAAATAAAAATAACTGCCAAGCAAGGTAGTGCAACATTCCTTTCCCTTGGTTCTTTGGTAAAAGAATATGGCTCTGGGGGAACAAGGACGGTAACACAAAAAGCTCGACAAGCGTTGGAGAGCACAAGAAACGATTTACCAGACGTGGATGCTATTCCATTACAAGATTTTTCACATGTTATTGATAACACAGCACAGTCAATGGAAAGTGCTCTTTATGACTGGGATGTGGATGAGCGTCCTGATGTTGAAACACAAACAAATATAGACAAGCGTGAAATGGATGGAATAGTAAAAGCGATGACAAATGTCAGGGAAGAACTCGTCAATAACTTGGCAAAACTCACACAACTTGATAAAGACATAACAATAGAAAAACAAAAGTTAGAACAGGTTAGCACTCCCGGGCAGGAGGATGAGTTTCAACAAGAGCGCATACGTGACACAATAAAAAAACTAGAAGATGCAAGAAGTGCACGACTTGAAGTGGCGAGTGAAAACAAAGAAGCATTACGCAGTCAAAAAAACAGGATAAAAGAAACTATAAATAAGGTGTTAAAAAAAGACACAACATTGGGTGAGAGAATAAAAACATTATTCAGAGAGCAAGGTATTACTATTGTTAGTATTTTAACTGCGTTTGGTATGATTATTGGGGTATTAGTTGAGGCCATTATTCCTACAACGGCAGGAGGGACTGCACCTGTTCCGACTCCAAAACCTGATCCATCAAGTGTAAAAGACTGGAAAAAAAACAAAACTACTTAATCTTGGTAAACTTCTTGCTAATTTAGCTGGTAAAGCTGCTGCAGCACTTCCAGGAGTTATTGGTGCAATAGTATCATGGCTTTTATCTGCAACAGGTAATGTTATTAATTGGCTTGGTAACAATCTATGGGATTTGCTTGTGTTTGTTTCCGGGTTGTTGTATGTGGCAGCCAAAGAGTGGTTTAGTAAATCTCGTAAATGAGTAATGCAGCAAGACCTATTACTATGGTACCAACAATTATAGTTGTTTTGTTTTCTTCGTGTTCCATCGCTATTTTTTGCATTTCTGGTGGGTTATGTTCCACAGTTTTATGTATTGATTTATCAAAGTCAGAATGTTCCGGTAATTTTTTTCTTTGTTGTGGTGCCTTGAAAAGGTTGAATAATTTTTGGTGGCACTGGTTTTACATTTACATCATTATTCAATCCTAGTGCTTGTGCATCGGTTGCTATTACAATTTCATTATTGTAGTCTTGTATTGTTCCAATTCTTAATTCCATGTCACTCGGAAACATATACAATCCACTTCCATAGACAAAATTTACTTTACTTCTTGCATATTTTAGGGTGTTTTCATATCTCGAAATTTGACTGGGCAAGTCGATGGGGTTGTTTATTGCGTCCTCTACATTTGCTAAAAAATGTTTCTGTGCATCAAATGCCGTTCCAGTTCCAAGTATATCAGTTCTTGTTTGTGATTGTGAGCCAAGAATTGCCCAGAAGTATGTTCTTATGCTGTCAATGATTCTTTCTACTCCAGCTCTTGTAAATCCAGATGAACAATCTAGTATAAAAGTAGACCAACTGTTGTCTGCCTCAGATCCTTGTGCAATGTAATCAATGTGATATGTTTTATCACTCTCATAGACTGTAAAACTCATCGTTTCGTTGTTGTATACAGTATTTATCAAAGGATGATAACCAATATTTGTACATTAATTATAAATTGTTCCTAGACCATTATTATAGCTTTGTTTCTGTCTCCAGTCTGAATTTAAGTCAACGTTAAACTCCTTGCATATTCTCTCGTATGCGTTTCGGTTTTATGTGTTATTAAACGCATTCCAATTTGAGTCTTGCGGCATTGCTACACTCATCTCAAATAATATTCTTCTAACTTGGTAATAGGCATGAACTCGAAATAACGAACCAACCAGGGCATCAGCTTTTAGATGATTGTTGAAATCAATGCCACATCCAGTTGTCGCACACCAAATAGCAAAATTCAACTGGTTCTGCCAAAATAACATCCAATCTGTTCCCCAGCGTTGGACTATAGCATCTGATTTGACGTATGGAAGTTTGTATTTTGCAAAGACATTAGGAAATGATGCTTTAAAGCCTTTACCGTTGGATGTAATGACTATGTTTTGATTTATTATATCTATCACTTTCTTGCTAAAAGTAGTGAATAGTGAGCATCTGGGTTATATTTGAATTCTTTAGAAATCATTTTTATTTGTATTTTATATATATATTAAAAAAAAATGTTTCATACAATTTCAAACATAGACAATTCTATTAACTTACAACAGTATATCGATAATAGAAATGGAGATAAGCGCGTTGGATTAAAATGTTTTACATACACTATCGGTTGGCATAATATTAATCATGAAATCGTAAAGACAAGAAACCCAGATAAAATAGAATATTTACCAGGTGGACTTTATAACTTTCAAGACTTGAAAGTAAGTTTTAAAAATATAAATGAAAATATTATCCTGGACAGTATTGAGCAAATTGGCTTCAGCATTATACATACGCCAATAGAGACACGAATGTTAAGCGGTCTTTCAAATATGCTGGGATTCAAGGACAGAAAATGGTTGACAGGTACTAATATGGGAGATTACACAATTGATTTAGCTCCTTATAAACAGCTATATGTTCATCTGGAACACGTTAATACGAGTAGTAATTATTTCAATGGTGCACCAAGCACTATTATAGGTGTTGTGCCTGTTATAAATAAGCAGTTTGGAGATATAGTATATACACATTTTTGTCCTGAATATCATTGTTTTATGAATGGTGCAATTTCTGAATTAAAAATAGAAGTCAGAGATGAGTATGGCAACAAAATAAATAATCACGGTTTGCCTATGAGTTGTGTTTTAGAAATTATTTAAAAAATATATTTTTATAAAAAAACAATGAGTATATTTGGACCAACAAGACCTAAAAAAACAGAAGACTTAGAGGCTTTGATAAATAATGTTCAAGATTTATATAGGCGAATTGTGCCTTTTGTTAACCAGTTTAATCATTTGAAAAATAGAGTTGATAATCTTAAATATGGAATTATAACAATATTTGCAGAGGCTAAGGGCCCACTTGTGTTGAATAGAATAGTCTCATTTGGTAACGGCGGGTCAGAATCAAATGTGGGGCATGTAATGACACGCCGTGGACGGATTATGGGAATAGGTTTAGCATGTGAACGATTAGTTGGTGACGTATCTGTAATAGTTTCTGTCAATGGTGTTGAACAACCAAATTATGGCATAACGCTTCACATCATCCCACGCAATCATGATAACTTTGATAAACCTTTAGAGATTGGTGCTGGTTCTGTTGTTAACTTTGTATGCAAGATTGCCAACGCTACCGCTGTAAATACGGTGGCATCATTATTAATTGAATTAATTTAATTTTTTATTAATAAATAAAAAAATGAAGCAACTGACAGCACCAAGTATATATCCTGAGTTGCCAGTGAAAGACGGACAAAATTATAGATTACAAAAGATTTCAGAAATTGAAAAAAGTTAATTACAGAACGAGATATACGTCAGTCTCTTTATAAAAAATATAAACGTGGTATTAATATTACAGATGGAATTGACACTACCTTGATATCTGCAGGTGTTATTATGGATGGGATTGGATTTGTTGTTCCAGTTTTTTTACCTTTAGAAATATCAGCAATAGTATGTGGAGCTACAGGTGTTTGTATTAATTTATTAGACACAAGCTTAATGCAAAAGCTCAAAAACATCATGAAATAAAAACTTTGGCAGAGGCTAAGTTGAATAGCATAAAGCAGTTAATATCAAAAGCGTTGAGTGATGCACAAATATCTGAGCAAGAGTTTAAGTTGATTTTAGATGAACTGGAAAGATACTACAATTTGAAAGAAGATATCAAACAAAAGAAACTTGAAATTAGTGAAGTTCAAAAAAAAAGTGTGTGATGAATTGTTTTAGTAATGTGTATGAGTACGATCCACCAACTTTGTATTCAACATAGAACCTTCTAAAAATATAAAAAAATAAATACAAATTTAAATGGATTCCCATAGGGTATGTCACCATGTCAAGAGTGATACTAATCCGTAGTTTCTCTGTATTATATACCCGTCAGGGAGGCCAAAAACTTCACCGATTGGTTGATATAAATAGACGCTTATCACATGAGTTTAAGTTGATTTTAGATGAACTGGAAAGATACTATAATTTGAAACAAGATATCAAACAAAAGAAACTTGAAATTAGTGAAGTTCAAAAAAAAAGAACTAGTGGAGAAGGGAAGAAAGGAAGCAATGGCAACCTTACAAAAAAGTCTAAAAAGTGTGTGATGAATTATTTTAGTAATGTGTATGAGTACGATCCACCACCTTTGTATTCAACATAGAACCTTCTAAAAATATTAAAAAAAAAAATACAAATTTAAATGGACCTACCTTACATGAAAAATAATCCTAGTTTTATCCTTACTCTTTCAGGTCTCTATTCCCATAGGGTATGCCACCATGTCAAGAGTGATACTAATCCGTAGTTTCTCTGTCTTATATACCCGTCAGGGAGGCCAAAAACTTCACCGATTGGTTGATATAAATAGACGCTTATCACATGAGCTATAACCGATTGGTAGATATAAATAGACGCTTATCACATGAGCTATAAATAAACATTACATACATAATACATGTGACAATAATCACGTAACCTTACTAATACACATCTGTCATGACAATAATCACGTAACCTTACCAATACACGAAGCTCAATGCCACACTGATATATGCACATTTGACATGACAATAATCACGTAACCTTACTACTACACGAAGCTCAAAACCTAGAACATTCTTATTCTGAAATATAAATAGACGTTTATCATATAAGGCCTAACATGTCCCTAAAGACACTTTTGTCCAATAACCATCTTATGTAAATATTTTGGGGGTGTTATTTTGATAACTATAAAAAAAATTGTTATAATTGTGGAGCTAATTACTTTAATGTTACTATAAAAAGGCTTATAATTTTTTTTTTTTTAAATTAAACTTATATCAAATCATGCTTATGAGCTTGTATTTAAAAAATAATTTAGTAAAATTTTTTAAACTTGTGTTCTTCACTACCCCTATTTCAAAAAAGTTTGTTAACCTAAGTTTTGATGTTTAACCTCTATTTTATAATAAAATTTAAACATCCAAATTTAAAACATTTTCGCAATTCAAGTTCTAAATCTTGGGTTATTTAGCGCCTGTTACATGCTAAATAACCAGTTAAATCGACTTAATTTTCAGTAAAACTGAACATTTTTGTGTGGTGATTTTAGATTATTTGGGGTAATTTAAAAGTGGTCCAGAACCCCTATAATACATATATATGGTCAAATGTCAAGGTCGCCATAAGTGATATCTCCTGAAGTATCCAAACGAGCATCATTGCATTGAGCCTATGTTGAGTATATCGGACAGGTTTTGCCAATGCCGATGTCTAGTAATAAATACTGATAAAGGTGATCCTTTGAGAGCAACAAACACAATTCAGAGAATAAAGCAGCAGACTCGGTTTTATTGAGTCTGTTCATGAGAAGTAATGAAAGAAGCAACACTTCTCACGCCCCCTAGCACCGGCTTAAGCGGTATTCTACTTTAAAGCCACCTTTATTAAAAAAAAAACACTACTGATTCGTAGCACGGGGAGACTTTTTACAGCCGCCACACTGCACTAAACGAACGCTAGTGTGCATGTTAATAAATACTGATAAAGGTGATCCTTTGAGAGCAACAAACACAATTCAGAGAATAAAGCAGCAGACTCGGTTTTATTGAGTCTGTTCATGAGAAGTAATACAAGAAGCAACACTTCTCAAGCCCCCTAGCACCGGCTTAAGCGGTATTCTATTTTTAAGTCACCTTTATTGGGCTCGCTGGTCCCAAAGGACCAGTAACACTACTGATTCGTAGCACGGGGAGACTTTTTACAGTCGCCACACAGCACTAAACGAACGCTAGTGTGCATGTAAATAAATACTGATAAAGGTGATCCTTTGAGAGCAACAAACACAATTCAGAGAATAAAGCAGCAGACTCGGTTTTATTGAGTCTGTTCATGAGAAGTAATGAAAGAAGCAACACTTCTCACGCCCCCTAGCACCGGCTTAAGCGGTATTCTACTTTAAAGCCACCTTTATTGGGTTCACTGGTCCCAAAGGACCAGTAAAAAATAACACTACTGATTCGTAGCACGGGGAGACTTTTTACAGCCGACACACAGCACTAAACGAACGCTAGTGTGCATGTTAATCAATACTGATAAAGGTGATCCTTTGAGAGCAACAAACACAATTCAGAGAATAAAGCAGCAGACTCGGTTTTATTGAGTCTGTTCATGAGAAGTAATGAAAGAAGCAACACTTCTCACGCCCCCTAGCACCGGCTTAAGCGGTATTCTACTTTAAAGCCACCTTTATTGGGTTCACTGGTCCCAAAGGACCAGTAAAAAATAACACTACTGATTCGTAGCACGGGGAGACTTTTTACAGCCGCCACACAGCACTACACGAACGCTAGTGTGCATGTTAATCAATACTGATAAAGGTGATCCTTTGAGAGCAACAAACACAATTCAGAGAATAAAGCAGCAGACTCGGTTTTATTGAGTCTGTTCATGAGAAGTAATGAAAGAAGCAACACTTCTCACGCCCCCTAGCACCGGCTTAAGCGGTATTCTACTTTAAAGCCACCTTTGTTGTTGGCCGATAGTATAAACAAAGGCAGGTATAATTTATTTTACAAAAGGTTTGATGTGGAAACATAATCTTAGTATTGGAACGTATTAAATCGTTTCTATGGTGATTTTGGCTGTCAGTTTCCCGTAGTTTCAGGGTCAAACGAAATAAATAACGGAACATTCACGGCGAAAGAACAAAACGTTCTTGGCGAAAGTACGAAAAACGAAACATGCAATTGTTCTTTCGCGGTGAATGTTTCATTACTTCTTTCGTTCGACCCTGAGGCGTTCGTGGCCGAGTGGTAATAGTCTCTGACCTGAAATCCCTTGACCCTTACCGCTGTGGGTTCGATCTCTCATGGTTCTATGAATCTTTATTTGAGAAATATGTTTAGTTGGATTCCGGAACGTCGCCATATGACTTTATCTGTTTGTGCTACTATAAAGTGCAAATAAATTAAAATTAATTCGTTCGACCCTGAAACTACGGAAAACTGACAGCAAAACAACTCACCATTTAAACGATTCAATAAGTTAAAATACTAATGTATACTAACATACATTATGGTTCCACATCAAACAGTCGGCTATGTATACAATGCCGACTAAACACTGCGGACCTACGGAATGCAGACGGACATTTTGCATGGTTTCGGAGTGAAAAAAAAAGAAATATTGAAACATTCACCCTGAAAGAACGAAACATTATTATGCAAATGGTAATTACTTGTAGTTCAATCCATTTGCATATGTTGCTATGAATACTGTGATGTTGCCCTAATGTAGTGTGACATGTCTGCAATACAATATTATTAAACTATTAAACTAAACATGACATTCGTTTTTCGCGGTGATTTTTTCTTTTATTTGTACGGTTAAAATAAGAGTTACATGTATTTCGTTATTTCGACCACGAAACTATGCAACTATATTGTTTTGTTATTTCGTTGTTCACCCCAACAGATGGAGATTATTTAACTGCTACGATCGATTATAGGGAAATTTTGTCACGAGATGGTAGACGTGTTGTTCTTTTCACGAACGAGCGTATGCTCACAAAACACGACTACCATCATATGAAATATTTCCGTATAATCGAACCCAAAAGTTAGATAATCTATGTTTTACATTGTAAAGCAGTTTATGTATTATTTTAATCTAAATTATTCGTTTTATTGAACGTTATAGGCAGATGACGTTAACGTCAGCAACCCATAATTGACGACATAAATCAAAATCATAATTATTTTTGTGTTCGTAGTTACATGTAGTTATTAATATTTAGCGATTATGCATATACTCTCACCGAGAAATTCCAATCTTTCACCCACAAAAATGTATCAAAATGAACTAAACTGACAGAAATCAACCACCATACGTGTCTCTTTCTTTTGGATGAAATCAATCAGTTTCTAGCATCGGACCTTTGTTTTGGCCAACTTCAAGAATGTCTACATCGGGCATATATAGGATATATATCGGACCGCTTTTGTTGATGCCAAATCAGCATTGGGCCAGGACAATAAAAAACATCCAAAACAACGTGACTGGTCACATGTTCGATATCCACTGCAGATATCATAGCGTTAAAGTGCTCATATCGGGCCAACGTCGGGATTTAATCGTTATTAAAATGAAAAGTGAAAGAACTTAAATAAAAAACATTGTATATAATCATTATTATAAATAATAATGACATTTACTGGTAATTAAGGTTCACTCAGAGCATATAAATTATATAAAACGTTAAGTCATATAAACGCTCATAAACGTATCGGCCTAACACAGGTAAATATAAACTCACATACTGTCATTTGACAAGCGAGAAAATGTAGCAACTTAAAATATATATAAGTAAAATCAAGTATCACCTATTAATTTAAACCTCGACATAACATGTTTAAATTCGCTTACGTTCTATACCCTACATCGGACAGTAGTCAAATGAAACTTGTAAAACGGAAGACAATGACGGTTATTTAAATGATGTGTTATCATTGTATGTCTTTTTTATTTACTTTTTTTTGATGTTTTATATGAAAGAATTATTTGGAACGCGATTTATTGCTTTATTAAAATGTCGCTTCATTAATATTAAAGTTTTTATTAATGTAACTACTTTTTCTAGCTATGTGAAATAAACATCATCAGAAAGATTTCACATACAGTATTTATAATTACTATAATTTAATTGTATAATTTGAGGTTAAGCCGTGGTGTAATAGTTAGAATCACGGTTTAGTAGCCAAGGAATTCCGCGTTCTGTCCAAGCTTCGATTTGTTCAAAATCTGTATGTTTTGTTAGCCGGAAGGCAACGGCACAGACAATAGTGTACTCTTGCTTAGCTGTTGCAATATACAAAATATGGCCGGTTCCCACCTAGGTTTTATTACTGTTTTCACATAAATAATCTATAGGTGGAGCAATCGGGTAAATGACTTTGCAAAACTTTGAAGATAACGTTGATTTTGAGTGAAAATTCGTTTTGGAGTGAATCTGACGCGCGTCATGCTAGTATGATGTAATCAATATGGTGACCTTCGATATACATTCGAGTAATGCTTCAAAGAAGTGTTTGAGATGTTGCGAATGATTTAATGAGTTCACGTACTACTTCCGAAGATACATAAATTTCAACTTGTAGATAACATCCGTTTATAAATTCATATGAATACATGATGCACTTGAATTCGCAGTATTAATGGTAAAAACGTATAGACAGTGTCATAATGTAATATACGCTTGTAGGTGTTTAAGTGGTACGATGCAATGTGACGGATAAGGTTCATATGGAAGCCCTGGAGGGACTACTGACTTCCTTACTTCTTACTTCTTACTTCATTACTTCTTACTTCACGACTTAATAGCTTCTAACTTCATTATTTTTATCTTCTTAGCATGTTGATTCAATAATTCTACCTTCATGACTTCCAACTTCATGACTTCTCAACGTGCCCTCAACGGTTTGTTCTATTGTTGTTCTGACTTCTGCCAAGTCATTTAGTATCTTCTGTGTGGCTTTCTAGGCTTTTGTATTTTTGTATTTATATGTATACGAGTATCTTTGTGTTTTACTTATATTGCCTACTAATGCTCCTTGTTGGTTAGAGAATAGTTCATGGCGGGGATTTCTTTATTTACTCTGTCCCGTTGTATTGGGATGACAGTAGGGTAAGTGTGAGGTTTGGTGCACCCTAGAACCTGGTTTAAACCCACAGCGGCTTTTTTTGCCATTGCCCTATTGTCAACCCTTTTTGTGTTTGTCAGTCTTATGCCTTTTATTCTTTGTTAACATTGCCATTCATGTTTGTCCTTTTGCGTGTGTTCTGAGAAAGTTCGACTTTTATACTATTTCTAATTTCATGACTTCCAACTTTTCGATTTCTAGTTTCACGGCTTCTAACTTCATGACTTCTAGCTGCACGACTTCTTACTTCATGACTTTCTGTTTGTCATTGGTAAATTTCCTATGCAAAGGTATACTATAACAGTAATGTAAGAAATCAATGAAAGTTGATTTTTTCCGTCTTTTATTGTGTTTTTTTCTAAGCAATCTGTTTCAGATAAAAAATGTCACTATGTGTACGTTCGTTTATTTAAGAAGGGAAACACTCAGTTTTGTAAATATGCACTGTATATAACATGAATTGTCTCCCATTCTTTAATATCCATATACATAGTATATAATTGTGGCAACGAAAATAATAGAAACTACTTTCTCCATCTTAGCATTAGTTGGATTTAATTGTAATGTGTTGATGTATGTATATTATTGCATATGCTAGCCAAATATAACTCATTTTATCACAGTGAGACAAAACATTCGGTGGTTCGGTTTTAGCATTTGTATAACCATATTCTGCATTTAACCATCAGTTTCAAATGCATCTGCAAAACTGTCAAAAAAACAAACAAAAATAAAGTTAAATGTATACACTTCATAGATGTTCTACTGGATAGCACGATGCACACCGGTTCATGCCTCATCGGCACCACTGAGTCGTCGGTATTCTTGAGCTGGATACCTTCCTTAGCCTAGTCCGCCGAGTAAGAACCATAGGAATATATCAGCAAAAGCTTGACAGATTCCCGGATTTTAGAGTATACTAATACTTGTATTCCTATGTATACTTTCCCCTTTCTCTAAATGTCGTATAATGTGTTGATAGCATAGCCGTAAAACAATATTTAGTTAATAACATCATTTAAATACATTATATCTGTTACTTATTTAAATTTTAAGTAAAAAATATATTCAGTTTGAAACAATAAGTCGCGTGTGATTTTAACCGAAATTGAAGTATACTCACCAGATGTTGTTGTATACGAAATATTAAAACATATAATGATGGCGCCGCTCGCCTCAAAACCTCTGTCAATCTGGATTCACGCCTGATAAAACTGAATGAGTCAATGCTTGTTTCATTGAGTATAAACTATACATTATACGCAGTTGAACTATATTGGAATTTATAGTCGCACCAACAGCTAAGGTCATATGGTCCACTTTTGGAGAAAGAGCCCAGGTGCCCCACCGGGCAATTTACGCGCACGGGCGAGCATCTGGGTAGAATCACCGACGTTCCGCAAGCCACCTGGATAACTTCCTCACATAAAGATTCCTAGGCCCCTGAAGGATCGAACCTACATCGGTTAGGGACAAATGATTGCAAGTCAGAGACTCTAACCACTCGGCCACGGACGCCCCTACATTATACGGAAACAGCATGACAAGTTGTATAGTGCAATTAGTACGGTTTAATAAAAAAATGGAGCGATGCGCTATTAAAGCAACTTAAAGGGTAGGTGGCTTTACAAACTATTTCCCTTAACACTATATGTGTAGCTGGCTTGGTAGCACAAAGAGAAGTAAAGCGTTGTTATCAATACAAACTAATTTATTTATATCTTATCAAATAACTATACGGTACTGTAATATTATATTGCACAGTACAGCAATATTATATAGCATTGTATTTTGCACATTACAATGCACACATGTTATGTTGCAATATATTTATTTTATATCACAACATAAACATAGCAATACTAACATCAAATAACTGATGCATGATGATCGAAATACCAAAGATCTAAACAGTGTTTAACTAATCAAGATTGAGTTCATTACAGCTAAAGCTGTACTTATCTTTTTTGCTAACTGTATAACAATGTCTGTAGTTATTCTAATAGTTTAAACGTACTTGGTCTATTAGACCTGTACAACTAACTACGATAACGACTATGACTTCAGACTAAATTCTAAGCACGAGGAAATGTTGGGGGCTGATCTCAAAGTTGTATAACAACCTGGATTTTAGTAGGCTCAGAGGGGTTTGTGTAGAAAAAAGCCAATAAAAAAATCAAATTAAAAAAAAAATACATATTATTCCTATTTCATTTCTGTCAATATATAGAGTTGAATAACCAGTGATTTTGAGATACGGGAAATATCTCCCGAGGTAGAGAAATGGCCCCGATATAAGAACGAGTGCGGAGCACGAGTTCTTATATCGGGGCAATTTCTCTGCCGAGGGAGATATTTTTAGTATCTGAAAAACACTGATTATTAAACTATATATTACATAATTTAAAATGATATTTTATTAATATTTCTAATGATTCACGCCTTTTTACACCAGTTTGCACGAGAACGCCAAGACGACGTTACGTCATACAACCAAAACAAGTGGAACCGGAACTCTTCGTTAAATTCCGTAATCGTTATTTCCTAGTGGCGGAATCTAACGACGACGTCCGTAAAACAATCGGAACGTCATTTGGCATTCCCGCCACTGACGGAAAAGGCCGAACAATGTTCCGTACTGGGAAATATCTCCCACTGGAAGATATTTCCAAGTAGAGCAATCGAGTAGATATAGCTTTTCTATTCCTTATACAAATCACAGACAAATATGTAATATATATATATACGTCATATGCATCGACCTCTCAGACTATTTTTTTCTCAATACAGTGTTCGATACAACCACCCAGATTCGGCTGGAGTTTTAAAGGGGCTTGCCTGAATAAGTGATCACTAAAAACGTTTTGAGAGGAGGGTATACATCAGATGCAGATCCAAGATTTTGGTTTGAGTATTTGTGTGTGGGACGGGTGGAGGCGGGGCAGCGGAGGATCCTTCGAAATAAAATGTTTTTCTACATGACGTTTAGAGAATTCTGTTAAATTCAGTGATGACTAACAGTAGAAATGGCGCGCGCCCCAGGTAATCCGGCATGCATAGGTTACACTTGTGGGATTTTAGAGGGTCGGGGTGCTGTCTCGCCTCTCACTCCTTCGGGTTCAAATCCTACTGGGGGCTCGAATTGTCAAGTGAGAAAGTGTCAAGTCTTAATGTGTTTTTGGTGGTGTGGAAAAATATTGATATTTCCTATTTCAGATGGTCTAAATATAATGAGTGAAACTAAAACTACCCATTTTTTACAAGAATATTCATTGCGGGACAGCAATTTGTGCTATCCTAGGTTACGCACCAGGATACATTTAAAGAGTCAAACGGCAATGTTGCTGTTTTTTTTAAGTCACGGCATTGTTATTTTTATTTTTATTTTTAACTTTTTACACATTTGAATAGTGCAAATAAATTGCTTTACATATTCCTAACTGTTGATTATTTTGCAACAATAAATGTTTTTAAACCTATGTAGTACTGAAAACTCAAATTGTACTACCTTTTATTTTAATATCTGACTTTATTGAATACAAAACCCTGTGGGGTTTTGAAAAACTGAAAGATCGTGCAGCGCGTGCGCTTATCGCCTTGAATGCACACTAGAACAATCAAATTGATCAGTTAACGCTAACATCGAAGTGGATGAGGCCACCACTATTGAAGGTTAGTTTTTTCTTTTACAATGTATGTAATACATGATTGCTCATTTATTAAGGAATTGTTTCGCATTTTCTTCGGCGTGTATGCGGTTTTAAACGTCGATAGTAAATGGCGTAATCCACGAATCGCGTTAGTGCTTTATGGTAAATTTGCGATTGATTACCGGCGTATATCAACTTTATTAGGTGAGGCCTAGAAAAGAAAGCATGGCGAATAACTGGTCGTTTGTAAAAATAATATATTGCTCTGCAAACCATCTCATCCTATCATGTATGTCAACTAGTTTAATAAATTCTAAAATAATGATTGCTGTTTGGTTGAATTGTGGTGTACGTTATTTTCAGCACATTTTAGGCATTATATGACGGTAGATTTTTTGTACAAGTGGCAGACCACCCACTTTTCCCTACAAGTTCATGCAGTGTCAATAATAAATTTCATTGGCCTATATACAGTGATTCGCGCTTGGTCGAGCATTCAAGGCGTATTGCCTGTTGAGAAAACCCCTCTGTTTTAGTCGGTATTCCTTATCGTAATCCTTACCGTAATCGTTACCGTAGTTAGTTGTACGGGTCTATTATAATAATACATGTATGTGTAAATATACTGAATAAATAAGTTTAGCAAGTCCTTATGTACTAAATAAATAAATAGAATGCTATTTTGTAATGTTAAGTATTATAAAACATTTGCACGACATAGGGTGATCTTCTCTTTCACTAATTAGTTGTGATCCAATGTAAGTATCAGAGTTATCTCCCATTTAGTTAATTTAAAACAGCGTATTTCATATTTAAAGATACCAGTATGATAAAGAACGTGGTTAAACGTCACTAAATAACAGGTCTGTGTTTCAAGTTATGAAAACCGCAAAATCAATGGATACTAACCGTATCATTATAATGCAATAACGAACCAAAGTTTTTAATAAATGAAATAACCGCCCTGTACATTGAAATAATAACGAAATTATAATATCTGTAAAGCAGGTAGATTAAAAACAAATTCTCGCAGATATCGTTTCAAACACAATTCCCTGCATATATCTGCTAATTATGTTAATTCTATTGTTAGTGACCTTTGCCACGTGTAGACTAAAATAGGCGCAAATGAATTTGCCAAGCAATTTGCTTGCTAAACTTATTTTATCAGTATATATAGTTTCCGGATTTGTGTGTAATAGGCATAGCAAACAATATTGGTTTACCTACAAAACATGTAACAAACACTGCTTAGGCAATGTCTGACCACTCATACTAGGTCGTGCCTCGTAATATGTCCATGGTGGTTCGAGGCCATCCTCCATGAACCTTACAATGTGTGCATAAGTGTAATCAGTTGCAATAGATCAAACATGACCACTGAGCAAAGGCAAATACATGTTTACTAAAACAGTTTGTTCTGGTGGACAGTGCTACAAAAACATAAAATGTATCAAAGGTACAACTTTGTATACTGTGTTATTAATTAAGGCAAATATGTTTACATGCATTTCCAATGGTAAATTACTGGTATTTTAAAGGATCAATATAAAATATATCAATACGTTTAAGGAGAAAATGTGGAACATGTCAATGTTGTGAATTATTTCTGTTTTTAAACTTACAAAGAGCGCTTTCAAATTGAAACAAATGCACAACTATTTCCAAAAAATCATATAATTCGCATTACTTGGTTCGAGTATTAACTTTCATACCCCATCCAACCCCTTCTCCAAGAAGCGAAAACGGGGTTGGCTGGGGTACGAAATAAAACCTTAAATTCGACTTAAAAATTTTGCATATTGTAAAGTTAAAACATTTAATAGGTAATTTTAAACTTGTTATCGCATTTTTTCAGTAAAATATTTTAAACGTGATTTATTGTCGAAATATCCGTTATAAAATTCAATTAGTATAAGCTTTCCCATCACTTAATGGAATTAAGGCTAGACCACGTAATGGGTATTACATCTTATTCAAAATTCCTCGAAGAAACAAATCATGCAACCTCATGGGTGGTACAGATTTACTGCACGGGATTTCATGTCATAATACTCGAGTGCTCGGTCAATGGATAACATCAACAATACTCTGAATTATGTTGAATTTCTTCGTGTATGCCATACATTTAATATTGACAAAAAGGGATCGTTTACACTGTTTTTCGTAACATTTACGTTGTTTGTCTTATCTTCAGATGGTTGGTGTATTGTAGAACAAATTGTTAAAAGCAAATACATGCTTTCTAGATTCTCACTTTGGAATCAATAATTACAATTTCACTCAAATATAAAGTATGTAACACATATAAATAAATAGCAATATAAACATCATCATTAGTAAATGTTACATCATTGGCTGTACATTTGTACCGGTATATGGCTATATGTAAACAACACTATATTAATAAAATACATCGTAAATCATTGGTTGCATATTCCTACCAGTTCATGACTGTATATAATACAATATTAATCAATAACAAGTGTTGTCAAATGTTCATGGTACAATGTAACCGATGCAAATAAATAACAATGGTTGTACATCCATACAAATGTATGGTTGTATGTAACAAATACAATGTACCCATAAATAAGACGCATGTAACATCAAAGGCTGCACATCCATACCAGTTCATTGCTGTATGTAACAAATACAAATTAGTAACAGACATGTTACATCATTGATTTTACATTTGTACCAGTTCATTGTAACAAAGACAGATACATAAGAACACGTCACACCAGTTCATGTATACCAGTTCATTGTTATATGTAACACATATAAATAAATAGCAGATCTCTTACAGCATTGGTTGTACATTCATACACATTTATGTTGTATGTAAAAACTACAATGTACAAATAACAAGCATATTACAGAAATGCTTGTACATTCAAACCAGTGATTGGCTCTATACTGATCACATTTCTTAATTACCCACGCTTGTATATTAATAACTAATTATCTGAGTTTAAGGATGTTTAAGAACAGTGGTGTGATAAGTATTTTGTTTTGACCAATAGATTGTAAAATATTTATTTTGTTTAAAATGTTACATCTTTAGAGTGTTACCCTTCCTTTATATATGAAAACACGAATTGTGTTAATAAACACATAACTTGAATCAAAGTCCGCGTAAAGACAGTTATCCACTTCTTCAGATTGGTAGGATAACTTATAAAATAAACCATAAACGTTTGACATATTTATTGCAGATATACCGTCTATAATAAATAAGATACATGGATAATCTTAAATGTTTTCCCTTTTAAATAAAAACGGTTTGAAATTCAGTTAACTGTAATTTATCGTTAATATTATATTTTTTGAAAAAAATATTTTGCATACACATGTGTAGAGGTGGTTCTAGTAAAACATGATGTCATAATAACTTAAGTTGCCGTGTTTTAGAATTAGGAGCACCGAAAGCTGCACTAATTTAAAGTACTTAACAAATGCCTGAGTATCCAGTGTATACGTGTTAACAAAAAATCTAAGAAAACACATGGACTTGAAATCTTTTAACTGTGTTCTTTGCAATCAGAGTAGACGATTTAAACTCATTATTCTGGAGTTGAGCCGTATCTCCAATCAAGCTTGAAATTCACACAACAATCAGAATATTATGGACATATTATTATGGACATATTCTTAGGTGGGTACTTAAACATGTTGAGTAGTATATATGACAAATGCAAACTAATAACATATAGATAAACAACATCGCTTGTACATTCATACTAGTATATGGTTATATGTAATAATAATAAATAAAAGCATGTTACTTCATTGGTTGTACATTCATACCAGTTCACGACTGAATTTTAAAAAAAAGTTTGAAATTTGGAAATCTCCGAACAACATGAATATAAAACAAAATGATTGAGACAGTCCATGAACGGTAGTGAAAAATGCTACATGTAGCTGCTGTTCACCTCTACCTGCGGGTTGAGCAGAACTCAATATTTAAAGGGACACACGGCAATCTTGAAGTGTTTGAAATTGGTGTCTCGATTTATATATTCTGCATCATTTTTACTTTTACCCTGGGTTACATTTAAATAAATCAAATTTTAAATATTCACTATTTCGTCTTATTATACTATAAGTTTTAATATATTACTGGTACAATAATATCAAAAAATTAATAATATGCAAAAACAAATTGCTTAATACTAATCTTATAATTAATATTAATGATTAAACAAATTCAAATTGTGCAGAAAAACTAACGGGACGCCATGAGTTTTTAAAAAATAAAGATTGCCGTGTGTCCCTTTAAAATGTAAATAGTGCACAAATTTGAGTTATCGCGAAGGTGAACATGGAACATTCATCGCGGTATTGTCATACCAATGGTGACAAATACAAATATAAAATAAATAACAGATATCTTACAGCATTGGATTTGCATTCATACTAGTGTATGGTTGTATGAAACAAATACAAAATACAAATTAATAACAGACATGTTACATCATTGGCTGTACATTTATACCAGTTCATCTCTGTCTGTAAAAATACAATAAATAACAGATATATGTATCTTACAACATTGGTTGTACATTCATACCAGTGCATGACTGTATTTAACAACTATAAATATTCAATAAGCATGTTACAGTAGTTGTCTATAACAGTTCAAGGTACAATGTAACATACGAAAATACTACAGCATTGGTTGTACATTTATATCAGTGTATGGTGTATGTAACACATGTTATATCATGGGTTGCACATTCATACCATTTTATTGCTATATGTAAAACATACAAATCCATACCAGTTCATTGCTGTTTGTTACAAATACAAATTAGTAACATACATGTTACATCATTGGTTGAACATTAATTTCAAATCACGTCTGTATGTAACAAATACAAAATGTTAACAGACACTAACACCATTAGTTGTACATTTATATATATTTCATTGCTGTATGTAGCAAATACAAATAAATAAAAAGCATGTCACAGTGGTGCTGGCAAATCCATACCAGTTCACAAATCTGTTACAATGTAACATTGTAAACATGAAACAGCATATGTGTACTTAAGTAACATGTTACGTATACGACTTAAATGGGATGAATGAAGCTTTTTTCCAGAATAATCTAACATTTTAAAAATGTTTCAACTCATGATAAAACATATCAAATCACCCAAATAATATCATCATCATCACCACCTTGTTGCTTATATTTAAAATGTGAAATCACTATAAATTAGAACGAAATCTAGCACAGAATACTGATTTAACTCTGGTGCGTAACCTAGGATAGCACATATTACTGTGTAAAATGAATATCCGTGTATTTAGGGGTCTTTTTAAGACTTTTTTCATTATATTTGGACCTGTGTAAGAAGAAAAAAAATATTTGTAAATTTCAAGTCGGAACACTAGACCCCTACGAAAAGCGTGATATTGCCCTCTTTAAGGATATTATGTCTTATCACCTGTTCTAGGCCACTGTAGTATGTTGCACATATACAAAATGTTATACGTGTAAGGTTTTGAATGCAAGCAGAAGGATTTATTTAGCTGTTTTTGTTGTTGTTTTTTAAGTAAGAACTAAGACATGTGTGAAACATATACTATAAAGTAAAGTTACCAATTTAACAAATATGCATATTTCCATCATCTAATTATTGCATTTCAAAAATGTTCGCTGATAATTTAGTCTTGCTCCTTCCATCATGTAAATTTTGACAGTTCCCCAACATACGTTTTCACTGATCAAGTGCACATGCTTCCGTCAAAGAAGACGTTCCCGCTAAGTGTTTAAACTATATCGTCCAATTGGTGCAAAAAAGGTACCATCCGACATATTGGTCAAAAATGACTTTTTGACATATTTCATTATAATTTCAAGTAATCTTCATACTGTAAAAAGATCTAAGCTATATTCCTTCAATTAAGGATTTTATGACATATATGTAATAAGAAGGTCATTCACATTTCTGTCTTTTCCTTGGTGCAATAACGTACCAAGTGTGTCATTCTGGTACCTTTTTGCATTAATAAAACAATACATTATATATTATTTATTTTGTACAAAAAGGTGCCAACTGACATATTCCATCATATGGTACCTTATTGCACACACTAGTACCTTTGTGCATTTATCATTTTAATGGTGTTTTTGATTATTAGATCTTTGGGCAAGTGCAAAGATTATATTTCACTTAAAATTAACCCGACAATTTTTCACTTAAAATGTACAGTATTACCAAGACGACTAAAATATCATCCCATTTGAGCAAAAAGGTACCATCTGACAATGCCGAAATTGTTTCATGCAAAAAGTAACCAAGTACAAAAATGGCAAAAATCATCTTTAAAAAGACAGATTAGTGAAATAATAGAATTTTTCCCAGTTGCGCAAAGAAATATAAAAAGATCGGACAGGGAAAGTAGCATTCAAGGAGGACAGTCAACCACAAAACAAAGAAACAAACACGCAAACAGACAAACAAGAAGGCAAAAGTAATAATAGATGCAAACGACATCACAAACACAAAAGGTTTGACAATAGGGCTACCGCCTTGGAACGGTCAGTTTCAAAGTTGAACCATTTAAATAGCAGTATGTGATTTTTCGCAAAAATCCAAAACTTCACTTGCGTTTTTCTCAAAACTATGAAACTGTCACTTGGTACCTTTCTGCACCGATGGGACGATATGATTTGCGCGTGTTTGGACGTTTTCGTACGCGTGAGCATGTGTCTTCGTATGCATGCATGCGGATAGGGGAAGTGCACATGCGATACACCTCTGTAAGCTCGTTTGAATTTACATGGATCTTCGCTAAGCTGTCAATTTTTTGTTGGTTTCGAAAAAAAAATCCCAAGATTTCTCGGAGCTCTCTAGCTCTTTCAATTTTTCCTTTGGGCAGAAGTTGTTGAATCTCTTCATATTGATACACGAATGCAGCGTCTGCTGCTGATCGCCCGTATGAATTGAGCAGATTTCTGTCTACACCATGTTGCAGCAGAAGCTCTACCGTTTCTTTATTTCCAGTTATGGAGGCTTCTATTAATGGCGAGTTTCCAATTGTATTGCAACAGTTTATATCAGCTCCACGTTCTAGAAGCAGTTTTACTTCGTCTACCTGTCCGCATATAACTGCGTTCAACAAAGGCGATTGGCATACATCAACAGCAAAGTTGGTACCCATACCGCCTTCTAAACTGAATCTTTCTCCATCAATGTCCTCAAGCACAGAAGGAGCAGACTCTAGATTAGTATCATCATTTGTAGTGGCGTCATGTTCCAATAACATTTGTTCTATATCTCTGTACCCAGCCCGTCTTGCTGCTTCTACAGCTGTAAGTCCATACTCATTTTTAAGCCGTGTATTAGCTCCATCGCTCAACAGAAGTTTAACAACTTCAGTTTTGCCTTTAAATGATTATATGATGAAAGGCGTATCCTTGATCGTATTACTCAAATCGATATCAACCCCGTGTTTTAAAAGCATGCTTACTACAACGTGGTGCCCATTTTTAGATGCAGAAAATAACGGAGACTGGTTCGTATCTATCCAACATAAATTAGCATCAGCGCCATTTCTTAGTAGCAACTTGACCGTTTCTGTGTGGTTCCTACTTGCAGCAGAATACAATGCAGATATACCGTTGTGCATACACATGTTTACCTCTGCACCGTTTTGTAATAATATATTTACTACTTCAAAGTGATCATTTATAGCTGCAACATGCATCGGGGTAGTACCAGCATTGTCCCTATGGTTAACATCCGCACGGTGTTGTAATAATAGCTTTACTACTTCACAGTGACCATTCATAGATGCAACATGCATCGGAGTAGTACCGGTATTTCACTTTGATTTACCTCTGCACCGTTTTGCAATAATAGCTTTATAACGTCAAGGTGACCATTCATAGATGCAAAATGCATCGGAGAAGTACCGGTATTGTCACTTTGATTTACCTCTGTATTGTTTTGCAATAATAGCTTTACAACTTCAAAGTGACCATTCATAGATGCAATAAGCAGGGGAGTAGTACCATTATTGTCACTTTGATTTACCTCTGCATTGTTTTGCAATAATAGCTTTACAACTTGAGAGTGACCATTCTTAGATGCAATAAGCAGGGTAGTAGCACCATTATTGTTACGCAGATTCACAAGTGCACTTTGTTGTATCAATAGCTTTACTATTTCACAGTGACCATTCATAGATGCAACCCACACGGGAGTATTACCAGCACGATCACTTTGGTTGACCTCTACTCGATGTTGTAATAATAGCTTTACAACTTCGCAGTGACCTTTAAGAGAAGCAACACACAGTGGAGTAGTACTATCATTGTCACCTTGATTAGCATTTGCATTATGTTGCAGTAATAGTTTTGCTACTTCAAAGTGACCTTCATCAGATGCAATGCACATTGGAGTCATACCATCCTTATCACTCTGATTTACATCAGCACCGTTTTGTAATAATTGGTTTACTACGTAACAGTGACCTCTCTGGGTTGCAACACCCAGGGGAGTAGTACCGTCATTGTCACGTTGATTGATATTTGCGCCGTATTGCAATAACGTCTCTACTACGTCATAGTGAGATTCTTTTGCTGCAATATACAGGGGGTAATAATCTCATTGTCACTCTGATTTACATTAGCACCGTTTCGTAATAATAGCTTTACTACATTACAGTGACCATTCTGAGATGCCACGCTCAGGGGAGAGGTGCCCTCGAGGTCACTTTTGTTAACATCTGCACCATATCGCAAGAGTAGGTTTACTACTTCCCAGCGATCGTTTCTAGATGCAGCCAACAGTGGCGTTATACCTTTTTTGTTAGGACAATTTATATATGCGTGCACATCTTCCCTTTTATGGGAACCGCAGATTTGCTTCATGAGAATCTGACAAACATCAGTAAAACCCATAGCAGCACTGTAATACAATGGCGTTTTATCCTCATCATCGACAATATCTACTTTGAAACCTTTCTCGACAATCATTCGAACCATTACAGGATTTCCTGAAATCACAGCCATATGCAAAGTCGACGTGTTTTTAATATAGATATGCCATTTATCGTCTAGCGTACCTGTATCTTTAAGTAGCATACTGACTATATCGGTATTTCCACCGAGACACGCCATTGGTATTAATGATAAACCGCATTTACTTGGCTCATAATCAGTTTGTGATCTTTGATAAACAAACTTAACAAGGGATGACAAGCCATGTGCAAGTGCCCAGTGTATAGCTCTAGCTTCGTTGGTTAGAAGGAATGCTAGGAGGTAAAACGATCTGATTGGAGTTGGCTCTTCGTATGTTTCGTTCAAATACAATGTATGTATCTCTGTATTAGGTTCAGCATCAAAAAACGCACGCGTTAATTCGGCATTTGGTAAGTTTTTCAAGTAATCAATAAGAATTTCCTGAAACGTTTCATTTTGAATGAATGAATTCAAGAAAACGTCGACGAAATTGCCCTTTTGAATTTCCAAAGTAATTCTTTCTGAAAGATTTCGATAATATTCAGGATCTATAGCTATACACATCTCGCTGTTTGATTGATTTTGATCGAGATTGATTTGCTCTCTGATGAACGCAGAACTGCAGTGTTTTAACAGTTCTTCTTGATATTCTTTACCAAAGTGAAATGCGACGGCCTCGTATAAAGAATCATGTAACAAACGAACTATGTCACCTTCTTGAATGAGGTAAACGTTAACTAGCTGCTTCATGGTACATTTTTTGTCAGTTAGCGGTTTGCCTTTTGGTACTCCACACGCTTCCATGATTGTGTTTATTTGATCGTCTTCTTCCTTAGAAGCGGTAAATGAGTTTAGCATCTTAATATTAAACTTACCTTCATAAAGCATGCACAAAATCAATGCGCCATATTGTAACGGTTGATCAATTTTGATCTCTTCCAGTTCCTTTACTAATGTGGATAACATTGTGTCTTTAAAGAAAGCATGTGCGTTTGTCTGAAAGCGTTTGTTGATGCTGAACAATTTACAAAGAAGAGGGAAATTTGTATACGGAGCTCGAATAATTTTGTTTTTGATATCAGATGATACATCAATGTGTACAGTGTACTTTTCAAACATGTTTGTTCTTTCTGCTTCAGTAAGCGCATGCTTTTCGTCATTCAAGTCAATGACGTTCTTACAAAATAATGTATTTTTCATCCTCTGATCATTGATGACTTGTTTTCTAAATGTAGCAATAACCTTGATATCTGATTTTTCTATCAAAGACTCAATAGTTGTGTTGTGAGATGTAGTGTCTGAGAGTTTGTATGTGTCTATTCCAATGGAACCGACGGGATCATCTATTACAAATACTTGCCTTTCTGATGGATTCAGACTATCCTTCATTTTTTTGAGAGTATCAGCTGGTATGATTGTGTAACCAAGCGACTCCAACTTAATTGCAGCATGGTAGGCGATCGCAGATTTTCCCGAACCCGAGTTGCCCGTTATTGTGATACATTTTGCTTTCAAGCATTCGTCCACGATTAACCTGGAGGCGTGTGTGTCAGTATAGCAAAGCTCATCCTTCTTCCAAGTCTCAATCCGAAGCCTTCTCTGTTCTGGAATAAATGCAAAATGTTAATGCAACTATAATATAAAGCGTTACTCCATGTCTAACGCTTCATATTTGGCATAATAAAACACACAATTTACCATCTGAAAAGTATGTGACGTCACATAACGTTGTAACAAGCGACGTCATTGAATAACGTAAACAGATTGCCGTACCGATAAATAACGACCGTTTATAGACAAATTGTTGTTATCCCTATGGTTACGAACTGTGCACCCCTTGTCACAGATTTGTTTTTATATTGCTATGAATGAGATTTCATGTCGAGTCTTTCACCAGATACCCAGGCAGATGTTATTGAAGCCTTTAATGACACCTCTCGGTATCTGGATGACATATTGAACATAAAAAACCCTTTCTTGTCTACTATGGTCAATAATATATACCGTAAAGAAATTCAACTTAACACTTTTGATATCGTTAATTATCCCCATTTAGATGGGGATGTTCCCCGAGCAACTTATTATGGGGTCTATGTGTCTCAACTTATTCGTTTTACTATAGCTTGTACTCGAGTTGAGGACTTTAATATTCGTAATCTTTGTATAACTAAAAAGCTACTCCGTCAGGGCTACAATTACCATAAAGTTCGTAAAACCTTTGCAAAATTTTATTATCGTAACCCAGATCTTCTTTCCAAATATAAAAGTAATTTAAGAACTCTTCTGCGACAAGGACTATCACAACCTGACGTCTATGGTGACGTGATATACAAACTTCGTAAGATCCTTGGTCATGGTCATTTTCATACTATCTTTGTTAAACTTGTTAAAAGGTTTATCAAAGGTGTTATGACCCTATCATTTTGCAACGCACTGCATGCTTGGTGGTGGACCCATTTACAGTTCACCACTATGCTTTCCTCTTTAATTGTGCGATGACCGGACAGGCTGTTGACCCTATGATGACGTCTACCTAAAGCTCAAAAGGACGGTGACGTTTGGTGTTTGTCTACAATATTGTCTTGTCGTGCCCTCAATGGTTCGTTCTCTTGTTGCTCTGGCTTCTGCCAAGCCATTGAGTACCTTCATTGTGGCTTTCTAGGCTATTGTTTGTTTTTTGTATTTAAATATGCACGAGCATCTTTGTGTTTTACTTATACAACCTATTAATGCTGCCTTTTGGTTAGAGAATAGTTTATGGTGGGGATTTATTTATTTACACTGTCCCGTTTTATTGGGATGACAGTAGGGTAAGTGTGAGGCTTGGTGCACCATATAACCTTGTTTAAACCCCCAGCTGCCTTTTTTGCCACTGACCGTTCCAAGGCGGTAGCCCTACTGTCAACCATTTTATGTTTGTGATGTCTTAGTTAGTCTTTTATACATCTTTAAAGTTGTTCTTTGTTTCTGTGTGTGTTTGTGACTGACTGTCGTCCTTGAATGCTACTTTTCCTGTTCGATTTTTATATCTATTTATACCTTATATTTCTGGCATGTAAATTGAAAAGCATTAGAATTGAG
The DNA here is from genome assembly GCA_037043455.1 of Cyrtodaria siliqua. Lineage (NCBI taxonomy): Eukaryota > Metazoa > Mollusca > Bivalvia > Adapedonta > Hiatellidae > Cyrtodaria > Cyrtodaria siliqua. Next base: position 1,415 of record JAWPHD010009586.1, on the reverse strand, counting down.
ATAACCATGACAAGCGTTTCAATTCTTAGACGGCATGTGGTTGGTTTTACGTTCTGAAATTATGTTTCCCGGCTCCGCTCGCCACAAAACGAAATTCGCAGACGTTCGTGCAGCGTTTAACAATCGCAACATCTCCCAAGATTAATACATCTCTTGTTGTCACCTAAATTAAATCATTCTTAAAGTTATGCAGCTTTTCAGAAAAATAAACACGTTCATTCAGGTATCTATGATTTTAAAAACGGAACATTGTCAATCTTGGTTTGAAAGTTACCAATCGATTTTGATAGGTAATATTGTCACAAACTACAGCTTGCACATGAACATTTAATTAACATAGAGCCGAAAGTACAGCATTATCTCGTATATTCTTTCAGTATTCTAGCTAAAACAGAGGAAAGCATAAACATTTCAGTAAAAGCAATAAGTTAGAAAGTGACTCAAACCTTCTTGTGGAGTTTCTCTAGACTCTAATGCTGTAACTCTTTCCTCCAATGTTTGTATCTGGTTTTCAATCTTGAGTAGTTTATCTTTCAGCCACTGGCGCTGATTTTCTATTGCTGTTTGCAAAAGTTCATTACTCTTTCTTACATTCTCCATTTCCGTCTTCAATGTGTGTGTCTGTGCATCATTCACCTCGATGAAGGTATTGATTTTTTCAAGTGTATCATTTATCTGTAAATAAATAAATACTTAATATAATATATAAAGCCACAGATAAAATGTATCTTACATCCACACTTCTTTCTTTCCGCTTACTGATACACCAAACTCCACGAATAATCTTTATACATATATGTGTGTTAACTTTAACAAATACTGAAAAGGGGATCCGTTGGAAGCAACAAACACAAACAAGAGGGAACAGTAGCAGATTCGGTTTTATTGATTCTGTTCACGAGAGGTAATATGAGGTGCAACACCTTTCACGCCCCACTAGCATCGAATTAAGCGGTATTCTACTTTCAATAAAGCCACAACGATGAGGCACATCATATTCATAATGGCGACACAAAAATATATTGGCATATTTGCCCCAAACTTCATGGGTTACTTGCGATAGGACGATGAAATTGGTTAAGCTAATTCTGTTAAAATCGTAATGTATTCTCCTTCTAATATTGTTATATGGAATACATTGATGGACATAATTACATAATACACATTTCACATAGAACATTTACGATAGACATACTGTTTTCATCTCAGTCTGAAATGCGTCCAGTTCGGTATTCATATGTTGCTGCAAAGCGTTAATTTCTTCTTTTCTTTTAGTTTCTATGGCTGCCTTGTTCAGCTTCATTTCGTTCTTCACAGCTGCCTTGTGTTCGTCAATCGTTTTTTTGACACACTTTTCGTGTTCCGCTTGTTTGACTTCCAACGCCTTAACTGTGTCCATGAATACTTGAAGTTCA
>JAWPHD010009585.1:0-102192 GCA_037043455.1 Cyrtodaria siliqua | reverse complement strand
CCCTACCGTATAAACGAGGCAAAATATAGCATGTTTAACTAAATCAAGAGCCATAACACCTCTGTTACTGGTTCGACTGGTCCAACATAGAGCTAAAAAAAAAAAAAAAAAATAAAAAAAAAATAAAAAAAATTAGAGAATAATAATAATCAAAAAAGAATTTTATTTTTTTTAAAAAAAATGAATCAATTAAAATTAAAAAAAAATCAATAATAAATAAAACAAGAGGCCCAAGAGGGCCTGTAGACGCTCTACTCGCTAACATGGCTATTATAACATCAATGAAGCGAGTGACTGCCATTAACGTTTTTTTGGAAGTTTCGGGAAAAAACAGCTTTTGAACTAAATCAAGGGCCATAACTAAAGAATCTGTTAAAGTTCAGTAAAGATCAGATGAAAATGAAGACCCTACCTTTAACGAGGCAAAATATAGCATTTTTAACTAAATCAAGAGCCATAACTCCTCTGTTACTGGTCCGACTGGTCCAACATAGAGCTAAAAAAAAAAAAAATTTAAAAAAATTAAAAAATTAAAAAAAAAAAAATTAAAAAAAAAAAATTAAAATTAAAAATTAAAAAAAAATAAAATAAAAATATATATAATTTTAAAAAAATAATTAAAAAAATAAAAGTTTGGTAACGATCGGATGAAAAATGAAGGCCCTCTCTTCTTTATGAGGCAAAATATAGCGTTTTGAACTAAATCAAGGGCCACAACTAAGTTGTTACTGGTCCGATATGTTTGGTTTTCAAACTTGTCCGAGCTTTCATTGATATTAACAATCTGATAAAGTTTGGTAAAGATCGGATGAACAATGAAGCCCCAATCGTCTTAATGAGGCAAACTATAGCATTTTTAACTAAATCAAGGGCCATAACTCCGCTGTAACTGGTCCGATATGGCTAGTTTTCGAACTTGCTCGAGCTTGCATTGATATTAAAAATCTGATCAAGTTTGGTAAAGATCAGATGAACAAGGTAGCCCCTATCGTCTTAACGAGGCAAAATATAGCATTTTTAACTAAATCAAGGGCCACAACTCCGCTGTTACTGGTCCGATATGGTTGGTTTTCGAACTTGTTCGAGCTTTCAATGACATTAACAATCTGATAAAGTTTGATAAAGATCGGATGAACAATGAAGCCTCTATCGTCTTAACGAGGCAAAATATAGCATTTTTAACTAAATCAAGGGCCATAACTCTGGTGTTACTGGTCCGATCTAGCTGGTTTTCGAACTTGTCCGAGCTTTCATTAATATTAACAATGTGGTAAAGTTTGGTATAGATAGGTTGAATAATGAAGGCCCTATCGTCTTAACGAGGCAAAATATAGCAATATAGCATTTTTAACTAAATCAAGGGCCATAACTCCGCTGTTACTTGGCCGATCTGGCTGGTTTTCGAACTCATCCGAGCTTTCATTGATATTAACAACCTGTTAAAGTTTAGTAAAGATTGGATGAAAAATGAAGGCCCTATCGTCTTAACGAGACAAAAGTTAACAACGGACGGACGACGGACGACGGACGGACGGACGGACGGACGACGGACAACTCGGCATCCCATAAGCTCTGCTGGCCTTCGGCCAGTAGAGCTAAAAATAAGAAAACTTAAAAATAAATAAAAATAATAACGTAAAAAAGAAAGTCATAAAATCTGCAAAGATCAGATGCAAAATGAAGGCCCTATCGTATGACGAGGCAAATTATAGCATTTTTAACAAAATCAAGGGCCATAACTCCGCTGTGTATGGTTCGATCTGGCTGGTTTTCAAACTTGACCAAGCTTTAATAGACATTAACAATCTGATAAAGTTTGGTAAAGATCGGATGAAAAATGAAGGCCCTATCGTCTTAATGAGGCAAAATATATCATTTTGAACTAAATCAAGGGCCATAACTCCGCTGTTACTGGTCCGTTATGAATGTTTTTCGAACTTGATCGAGCTTTCATTGATATTAACAATCAGATAAAGTTTGCTAAAGATCGGATGAACAATGAAGCCCCTATCATCTTAACGAGGCAAAATATAGCATTTTTAACTAAATCAAGGGCCATAACTCCGCTGTTACTGGTCCAAAATGGCTGGTTTTCGAACATGTTCGAGCTTTCAACGGCATTAACAATATGATAAAGATTGGTAAAGATCGGATGAACAATGAAGCCCCTATCGTCTTAACGAGGCAAAATATAGCATTTTTAACTAAATCAAGGGCCATAACTCCGCTTTTACTAATCCGATATGGCTGATTTTCGAACTTGTCCGAGCTTTCATTGATATTAACAATCTGATAAAGATTGGTAAAGATCGGATGAACAATGAAGCCCCTATCGTCTTAACGAGGCAAAATATAGCATTTTTAACTAAATCAAGGACCATAACTCTGCTGTTACTGGTCCGATCTGGCTGGTTTTCGAACTTGTTTGAGCTTTCATTGATATTAACAATGTGGTAAAGTTTGGTAAAGATAGGATGAACAAGAGGCCCAAGAGGGCCTGTGGACGCTCTACTGGCTAACATGGCTCTTATAACATCAATGAAGCGAGTGACTGCCATTAACGTTTTTTTGGAAGTTTCGGGAAAAAACAGCTTTTGAACTAAATCAAGGGCCATAACTAAAGAATCTGTTAAAGTTCAGTAAAGATCAGATGAAAATGAAGACCCTACCTTTAACGAGGCAAAATATAGCATTTTTAACTAAATCAAGAGCCATAACACCTCTGTTACTGGTCCGACTGGTCCAACATAGAGCTAAAAAAATAATTAATTAAAAAAAAAAAAAAAAAAAAAAAAAAAAATTATATTAATTTAAAAAAATAATTAAATAAAAGTTTGGTAACGATCAGTTGTTACTGGTCCGATATGTTTGGTTTTCAAACTTGTCCGAGCTTTTATTGATATTAACAATCCGATAAAGTTTGGTAAAGATCGGATGAACAATGAAGCCCCAATCGTCTTAATGAGGCAAACTATAGCATTTTTAACTAAATCAATGGCCATAACTCCGCTGTTACTGGTCCGATATGGCTAGTTTTCGAACTTGCTCGAGCTTTCATTGATATTAACAATCTGATAAAGTTTGGTAAAGATCAGATGAACAATGAAGCCCCTATCGTCTTAACGAGGCAAAATATAGCATTTTTAACTAAATCAAGGGCCACAACTCCGCTGCTACTGGTCCGATATGGTTGGTTTTCGAACTTGTTCGAGCTTTCAATGACATTAACAATCTGATAAAGTTTGATAAAGATCGGATGAACAATGAAGCCCCTATCGTCTTAACAAGGCAAAATATAGAAATTAACTAAATCAAGGGCCATAACTCCGCTCTTACTATTTCGATATGGCTGGTTTTCGAACTTGTCCGAGCTTTCATTGATATTTACAATCTGATAAAGTTTGGTAAAGATTGGATGAACAATGAAGCCCCTAGCGTCTTAACGAGGCAAAATATAGCATTTTTAACTAAATCAAGGGTCATAACTCCGCTGTTACTAGTCCGATATGGCTGGTTTTCGAACTTGTCCGAGCTTTCATTGATATTAACAATGTGGTAAAGTTTGGTAAAGATATGATGAAAAACGAAGGCCCTATCATCTTAACGAGGCAAAATGTAGCAATATAGCATTTTCAACTGAATCAAGGATCATAACTCTGGTGTTACTGGTCCGATCTGGCTGGTTTTCGAACTTGTCCGAGCTTTTATTGATATTAACAATGTGGTAAAGTTTGGTATAGATAGGTTGAATAATGAAGGCCCTATCGTCTTAACGAGGCAAAATATAGCAATATAGCATTTTTAACTAATCAAGGGCCATAACTCCGCTGTTACTTGGCCGATCTGGCTGGTTTTCGAACTCATCCGAGCTCTCATTGATATTAACAACCTGTTAAAGTTTGGTAAAGATTGGATGACAAATGAAGGCCCTATCGTCTTAACGAGACAAAAGTTAACAACGGACGGACGACGGACGGACGGACGACGGACGGACGACGGACAACTCGGCATCCCATAAGCTCTGCTGGCCTTCGGCCAGTAGAGCTAAAAATGAAGACCCTATCGTCTTAACGAGGCAAAATATAGCAATATAGCATTTTTAACTAAATCAAGGGCCATAACTCCGCTGTTACTTGTCCGATCTGGCTGGTTTTCGAACTCATCCGAGCTTTTATTGATATTAACAACCTGTTAAAGTTTGGTAAAGATCGGATGAAAAATGAAGGCCCTATCGTCTTAACGAGGCAAAATAGAGCAATATAGCATTTTTAACTAACTCAAGGGCCATAACTCTGCAGTTACTTGTCCGATTTGGCTGGTTTTCGAACTCATCCGAGCTTTCATTGATATTAACAACCTGTTAAAGTTTGGTAAAGATCGGATGAAAAATGAAGGCCCTATCGTCTTAACAAGACAAAAGTTAACAACGGACGGACAGACGGACGGACGACGGACGACGGACGGACGACGGACAACTCGGCATCCCATAAGCTCTGCTGGCCTTCGGCCAGTAGAGCTAAAAAGAAATCAAAGGCATAGAGAGATGATGAAAGAAAAAGGTATTACCAAAGGCAAAGAAAAGAAAAACAGAGTCTTGACCCGGACAGAGAAGGAAAGCGTGAGAAGTAAATGGAGAAAAGAAAAATAAAGATATCGTCAAAATATGTCGACTCAGAAAAAGCGTAGAGTGAGTGAAAAGAGAAGAATAGATCTAAAGGAAAAGAAAGGAAAAGAAACATGCAAGCCCCTCACGACAGAAATTAAAAGAACAAGTGACAGTGGATCACCTTCTACAAGTAAAAGCACATTTACATCAGACAGTGCCAAAAGACAAGCTGTATCAAGAACAAAGAAAGTGATGCCTAAAAGCCCAAGTAAGTTTTCCATTGTAGTTTCATCCTTAATTAAGTTAGCAACACCAAGGAAGAAAGCAGAGTTACGTAAGACATTAATCACGAGTCCAGCAGCAAAAAAAAGGCTTACAATGCTTGATTCCATGACAAAAAACTCAAAACAAATTTGGGGTCTATGAAGAAGAACAAAGCTTCAATACATCACAAGAGACGAGTCGTGCACAACCTTATAAAGAATGCCAAAGGGTCTGCAAAACAACGTTTCCAATCAGCAATTGGACTAGGCTTTTCTCGGAAATTTCTGGACAAAGTGGACAGCCTAGAAGATCTAGAGAGTAGGAAAAAAAAGAAAAGATGCAATCTCTGAAGATGTCACCACAACTGTCGCCACATTCTATGAGCAAACAGACCTTGTCAGAGCTTTGCCACAGAACGCAACAAAAAAAGGTGTCAAAAAGGTTCTTGAATGCTCTTTGAAAAGAATGCACGAGGAATATAATAAAGACCATCCTGATGTCAAAATCAGTTACAGTAAGTTTGTCGCCATGAGACCACAAAATATTCTCCCTATGTCCAATAATAAACTGATGGCTTGCTTGTGTGAATATTGCGTCAATATGGAACTAAAGATTGACACCTTACACAAAGAAAAGGAGAGGAGAACAGATTGAGCTACCATCAGACAAATTTGATATTTCGAGAATGACAACGTGCGAGACATTAAGAAAGTCATGCATTGACAGGAATTGTAATGACTGTGGAACAATGAAGGTTGATGACATGCTTACACAATTGACAGACCAAGAAGAGAACATTTCCTGGCTTCAATGGGAAAGGACAAAGTATAAGAATGCTGCAGGAAAAGAAAGTATAAGAATGATGAAAATCCGAAAGGAAGAAAGACCTGAAAATTTCATCGAGAAGTTGAAATCGGACCTGAAACCTTTTTCAAAACATCTATTTGATGCACGATGGCAGAGTGACAAGTTTACTCAATTATCAGCAAATGTTCCCGAGAACACTGGTTCCCGAGAACACTGTTGCAATATGCTGTGACTTTGCAGAAAACTTTGCTTGCTCATATCAAGATGAGGCACAAGGTGCCCACTGGTCTTATGACCAGGTTACAATACACCCTGTTATGTGCTACTACCGATGTCCAAAAGAGGAATGCACAAAGATGGTTAAAGAATCTGTTCTAATAATAAGCGATGACCACATCAACGACTCTCATGCCATTCAACACTATGTTACAATTGCTATTGACAGCCTTAGGAGTAAAGGTATTAACATAACAAAATATGTGATGTTCTCTGATGGTGCGCCATCCCAGTATAAAGGGAAGACCAGTTTTGCAGACTTGGCCTATGCACATCTCGATTTTAACTGTAAGGTTGAGAAGCATTTCTTTGGAAGTCGTCATGGGAAGGGGCCATGTGACAGGGAGATTGGAAATGTGAAACGTAGTGTAGTCTTGGCAGTCAGGTCACGTAGCAGAAGTCACTAATGCCAGTATGTTCTTCAATTACTGTGTTTCGAATCTTGAACGCCCAAAGATGGTAACGAACATTCACATATCTTAAGAACCAGTAAATATGTGAAATCTGGGGTTATACAGAGAAACATGCCAGATAAAACATTGCTGAAGCCAGTCAAAGACACCAGAAAGTACCACAGTTTTAGGTCAACAACAGAAAAACTCGTTGACAGCAGAGAAAGGTCTTGTTAAGTGCAGCAATGAACAATGTAAATAATCTTATCTTAAAAGTATGAAATTGGGTAAGGGGGAAATTATATTGCAGAGGGGACCAAAGAAAACTTTTGATGCAGACTGTTACGGCCCATGCCCAAAGTGTCTTGTATGGATTTCAAAGAAAATGCTCTCACAACATCAAAACAATTGTCCTGCAGAAGGTAGACAACTAAGTGCAGCTGCTCTTGTCACACCGTCAGACATCATTACGAACAGAATCTCTAAACAGGCATCAGCCAAACTACTTGAGGACGTCTTCCAGTACATGAAAAATGATGATGTAGGAAAGGTAGCTAGGGAGGACCCCCTTATTGTGATGAGGGGTTCATAGTTCAAAATATGTAAGGGTTCATTGGACAATCCTTTGGGACCAACGAGCCCAATATAGGTGGCTTTGAAGTAGAATACCGCTTAAGCCGGTGCTAGGGGGCGTGAGAAGTGTTGCTTCTTCCATTACTTCTCATGAACAGACTCAATAAAACTGAGACTGCTGCTTTATTCTCTTAATTGTGTTAGTTGCTCTCAAAGGATCACCTTTATCAGTACTTATTAACATTCACACTAGCGTTCGTTTAGTGCAGCAGTGTGGCGGCTGTAAAAAGTCTCCCCATGCTACGAATCAGTAGTGTTATTTTTTACTGGTCCTTTGGGTCCAACGAGCCCAATATAGGTGGCTTTGAAGTAGAATACCGCTTAAGCCGGTGCTAGGGGGCGTGAGAAGTGTTGCTTCTTCCATTACTTCTCATGAACAGACTCAATAAAACCGATACTGCTGCTTTATTCTCTTAATTGTGTTAGTTGCTCTCAAAGGATCACCTTTATCAGTACTTATTATTGGACATGCATCGTGAGGTTCATTGGACATGCAATGTGGGGTTTATTGGACATGCAATGTGGGGTTTATTGGACATGCAATGTGGGGTTTATTGGACATGTAAAGTGGGGTTTATTGGACATGCAATGTGGGGTTTATTGGACATGCAATGTGGGGTTTATTGGACATGCAATGTGGGGTTTATTGGACATGCAATGTGGGGTTCATAGTTCAAAAGATGTAAGGGTTCATTGGACAATTCAAACATTTCATCCCATTGTAACATATTACCGAGTTAACAGTGACTTGGTCCACTCATTGTGTATAGTTATATTTGAAGATAACAATCATGATCATCACGCAGTGCATCATTATCAAGCCATAGTGGATGAGAACATAGCTTCAAAAATGGGGCATCAGCCAACTCAAAAAATCATTTGTTCTGATGGCTGCAGTTCGCAGTACAAATCAAAGGAACCACTTGCTGATTTAGCTCTTAGTAATGCAACAGTGAACCGTAATTATTTCGGTTCTGAACATGGGAAAGGGGAGTGTGATGCTGATATAGGTGTCTTAAATAGAGCACTAAACCGAGCTCTCATTGGAAATAAAGTTGTGATAAACAACGCAAAAGAAATGTTTGATTACTGCAAGGAAAACTTGGAATTTGAAGAGAAATTAACATTAAGAAATTTGTTCTTTGTTAGGAATGGCGAGATCCAAAGAAACCGAGAAGAAACAGATATGAAAACAGTCAAATACTAGAAAAATTCACCAAGCTGTGAATGTAAACATTGAACAGCTGTCACTAAAAGCGAGAAATTTATTTTGTTTCTGTAAAAGATGCAAACTCGGGAATGATCTTAATTGTCTGAACCACAGATACGTAGACAAATATGTGGTGAAAAATCTTGTACCTACAAAAAGTAGTAAAACTGTCAAACAGGTTGAAAGCAGAACAGTAGTAGACGTCGATAATGTTATAACAAAGACAACTGAAGTAGAATCAAACGTCAGAGTTGAATCAGAACGAGTTATTGATGAAAGTGAGCCAGACACACATACTGAGGATATCCAAGATATTTCGCGACTTGCTTATTTTGAAGGCAAACTTTAAGAACTAAAAAACATTAAAACATTTGCATGTTTTGAAAAACGTGTCCACAAACTCCATGAAGAATGTTTCCAGAAGTATGGCAAGGCAACTGTTAATCCTAATATTTCAATGCTGGACTCAAAGTTGGTAGGAGATGCCATATCACAAAGTATTCGTCCTGATGGCTGTCCTACTGACTTTACACTAACAGTTCCGGTACGTGTGATGGCTGATGGAAACTGTCTGCCAAGGAGTGGCAGTTTATTAGCATTTGGAGATGAAGACCATCATATAGAGATGAGATATAGAATCATCTTAGAACTAGTCACTCATAGTGACTTATATCTCGATAAAGCTTACATTAATAAAGGTGCAGTACTGCCTTTAAAAGAATCTAAAAATTTGTCGAAGACATACGCAATGTTCTCCGAGCACTACCATGTTGGTGATAAACTAACTCCACTTGCAATAAAGAGAATTTACAGATCTGAAATAATGGGACTTACAGCAATAAATTCATACATCGGAATTTGGCAGGTTTTTGCGCTCAGTTCTGTTTTGAACTGCACATTGTTCTCTACATACCCTAAAATGGGAGCAGCAGTTTGCCACCTTACAATGCATAGAGTTATAGAACCAAGACGATATGTTTGAGGCACACACGGCAGGCATAATGTGGACAACCACGAGAGAAGACATGCGACAAGACAACTGGGTGCCAAATCATTTTGTGCCGCTAATACCAGTTATGACCCCTCAATCACCTCTGGCAGACCTATCGTACACAGAAGAACTTGACTCCTTTGATGGCCTTGATAAAAGTGATTTCACTAATATACTCGGTAAAAATTTTTTGGACGAGTGTATATAAAGTAATATAAAAATAAAACAAGAGGTCAATGACCTTAAAGCTCTACTGATTGATTTTGATTTCAGGAAGTAGTCGCTACAGACTTGTTTTTTGAAAATCTATTTTTAACCGTGGCGGCCATCTTGAATTTCCGGCCGACCTGAAGTTTCATGAAAATCCGTCAAGTAGTTTCAGAGAAGTAGTCGCTACAAGTTTTCATTATATAACTCTATGTAAACAAAAACAGCCATGTTTAACGTCAAATCAAAACGATTTTCGACAAGGACCAACATCATGTCATACTGATCATTTTAGAAAAAGTCCCATATCAATATCTCTTATTGTTTTGAAGAAGTAGTCGCTACAAACTTATTTATTTTAAATCTATTTTTAGCTGTGGCGGCCATATTGAATATCCGGCCGACCTGAAATTTTTCTAGGATCAACTAGACATCAAGAGCAACATTCCTGTGAAGTTTCATGAACATCCGTCAAGTAGTTTCAGAGAAGTAGTCGCTACAAGTTTTTACTATATAACTCTATGTAACCAAAGATGGCCACTGGCAGCCATGTTTAACGTCGAATCAAAATAATTTTCCAAAAAGATCCACATCATGTCATGCTGATCATTTTAGAAAAAGTCCCATATCAATATCACTTATAGTTTTCAAGAAGTAGTCGCTACAAACTTATTTTTTAACAAGAGGTCAATGACCTTGAAGCTCTACTGATTGATTTTGATTTCAGGAAGTAGTCGCTACAGACTTGTTTTTTGAAAATCTATTTTTAACCATGGCGGCCATCTTGAATTTCCGGCCGACCTGAAATTTTGCTAAGATCAATAAGACATTAAGAGCAACATTCCTGTGAAGTTTCATGAAAGTCCGTAAAGTAGTTTCAGAGTAGTCGCTACATGTTTTCATTATATAACTCTATGTAAACAAAAATGGCCGCTGGCAGCCATGTTTAACGTCAAATCAAAACGATTTTCGACAAGGACCAACATCATGTCATACTGATCATTTTAGAAAAAGTCCCATATCAATATCTCTTATTGTTTTGAAGAAGTAGTCGCTACAAACTTATTTATTTTAAATCTATTTTTAGCTGTGGCGGCCATCTTGAATTTCCGGCCGACCTGAAATTTTTCTAGGATCAACTAGACATCAAGAGCAACATTCCTGTGAAGTTTCATGAACATCCGTCAAGTAGTTTCAGAGAAGTAGTCGCTACAAGTTTTTACTATATAACTCTATGTAACCAAAGATGGCCACTGGCAGCCATGTTTAACGTCGAATCAAAATAATTTTCCACAAGGATCTACATCATGTCATGCTGATCATTTTAGAAAAAGTCCCATATCAATATCACTTATAGTTTTCAAGAAGTAGTCTCTACAAACTTATTTTTTACAAATCTATTTTTAGCTGTGACGGCCATCTTGAATTTCCGGCCGACCTGAAATTTTTCTAGAATCAATTAGACATCAAGAGCAACATTCCTGTGAGGTTTCATGACAATCCGCCAAGTAGTTTCAGAGGAGTAGTCGCTACAAGTTTTTACTATATAACTCTATGTAACCAAAGATGGCCACTGGCAGCCATGTTTAACGTCGAATCAAGATAATTTTCCACAAGGATCTACATCATGTCATGCTGATCATTTTAGAAAAGGTCCCATATCAATATCACTTATAGTTTTCAAGAAGTAGTCGCTACAAACTTATTTTTTAAAAATCTATTTTTAGCTGTGACGGCCATCTTGAATTTCCGGCCGACCTGAAATTTTTCTAGGATCAATTAGACATCAAGAGCAACATTCCTGTAAAGTTTCATGACAATCCGTCAAGTAGTTTCAGAGGAGTAGTCGCTACAAGTTTTCATTATATAACTCTATGTAAACAAAGATGGCCGCTGGCAGCCATGTTTAACGTCAAATCAAAACGATTTTCGACAAGGATCAACATCATGTCATGCTGATCATTTTAGAAAAAGTCCCATATCAATATCACTTATAGTTTTCAAGAAGTAGTCGCTACAAACTTGAATTTAAAAAATCTATTTTTAGCTTTGGCGGCCATCTTGGATTTCACATCAACATGAATTTTTGCTAGGATCAACTAGACTTCATGGGCAACATTTCTGTAAAGTTTTATGAATATCCATCTAGTAGTTTCAGAGGAGTAGTCGCTACAAATAAAAGTTAACGGACGGACAGACGGACGGACAGACGGACGGACGACGGACGCCGCACCACGGCATAAGCTCTGCTGATCTCTGATCAGTAGAGCTAAAAATCAATTTTTAGCTGTGACGGCCATCTTGAATTTCCGGCCGACCTGAAATTTTTCTAGGATCAATTAGACATCAAGAGCAACATTCCTGTAAAGTTTCATGACAATCCGCCAAGTAGTTTCAGAGGAGTAGTCGCTACAAGTTTTTACTATATAACTCTATGTAAACAAAGATGGCCGCTGCAGCCATGTTTAACGTTGAATCAAAACGATTTTTGGCTAGGATCAACATCATGTAATGCTGATCATTTTAGAAAAAGTCCCATATCAATATCACTTATAGTTTCAAGAAGTAGTCGCTACAAACTTATTTTTTAAAAATCTATTTTTAGCTGTGACGGCCATCTTGAATTTCCGGCCGACCTGAAATTTTTCTAGGATCAGTTAGACATCAAGAGCAACATTCCTGTAAAGTTTCATGACAATCCGACAAGTAGTTTCAGAGAAGTAGTCGCTACAAGTTTTTACTATATAACTCTATGTAAACAAAGATGGCCGCTGGCAGCCATGTTTAACATCGAATCAAAACGATTTTTGACTAGGACCAACATCATGTCCTGCTGATCATTTTAGAAAAAGTCCCATATCAATATCACTTATAGTTTTCAAGAAGAAGTCGCTACAAACTTGTATTTTTAAACTCTATTTTTAGCTTTGGCGGCCATCTTGGATTTCACATCAACATGAATTTTTGCTAGGATGAACTAGACTTTATGGGCAACATTTCTGTAAAGTTTCATGAATATCCATCCAGTAGTTTCAGAGGAGAAGTCGCTACAAATAAAAGTTTACGGACAGACGGACAGACGGACGACGGACGCCGCACCACGGCATAAGCTCTGCTGATCTCTGATTAATTTGGTACCAGAAACATTAAATTCCAAACAAGATTTGATTTTAAAAAAATATTGCGAACACACAAAGGGTCTGTAAAAAATGTTGCAAAGTTCATTAAAAGTAACAGTTACGGACACATTTGAGTAACCGATAAAAAGATTATTATTTTTTCGCAAACTTTCATTGTAAACGATAATTATTGTTGATTGTTGATCTATTGTGTGTGTATAAGCGTTTATTTATCCTCGCTGTATTGCACTAAGCATTTTAGCCAGCAGACCTAGGTTTTAAGTCTCATCCGAAGGACTGGTAAGGTAGGAAATACTTTTGAAATATTTCGATAATTAACCCAATTCGGTCCTGGCTGGGATTGAACGCACGATCCCTGGGTTACTAAGCCGCAATGCTAACCATTACACCACGGCGCGATCTATTGTGAATTATCAACTGAGATAATAAGGGTTATGGTCGAATGTCAAGGTTCAGCGATCATTGTACGGGTTCGAACACTGCTATGGTCCAAAACTTTTTTTACAGAGTATATAATGGACTTCCTGAATCAGTAAGTACTTGCATTCATATTGTTCACGTGTATACATAATTTAGTTATTTTAGCTAATAATGGAGTGTTTGGACAGCGATTCTCAAACTTTAATAATAGGAATTTTACAATAATTTGAGCCAGGTCACAAAAAACTGCCTTAATGGAATAGCGTCTTCACGGTTTGCTCGAAGATTCATGAGCTTATTTCTGTCAGAATAGTGAACAGTGTACATGCGCAGGCTGATCTGAGTCTACACTGGTCGCCATGCCCTTATAAGACTTTTATAAGGTTTTCCGGCAATGCAGTTCATTTTATGGTTGGTTGTAAAAATGCAAATAACTGGTTTTATACTAAAGGGGATCATCTATGACCACAATAGGTGTTGCATTAAATTAATCTAACTTCTAAAGATCTTCACCAACATACTATATATTTTATTATAACTTTTGGATTTTAGATTTCACTTTCAATGTCGTTTTCAGTTCAGAGATTGGTGTTGAAGACCAGGATTCCTTATCACCCGTAGCGGGACCAATTGAAAAACAGGATTGCCCATTATCCATAGCTGGGACTGTTGAAGACAAAGATACCGTATCACCCATAAAGTAAGTAAAAAGTACTTGTTACATTATTGTATAGATTAGATTAAAGCACATTTTAATTTCGCCACATTTGCAACATTCGTATTAACATATCTTTGTCAACACATTTTAGATGAAAACCCTTGAAGTTGTGATGCAATGTTGGTAAATGTGAGGGTTCTAATTATTTATATAAATTACATTGAAGTTTTAATATTTTAATAGTTTATCCACTGTGGACAGAGAGACAGCTTGGGATTACATGGACCATACCAGTGCGGACAACCCTAGAAATTCACAGTCTCCGGTGCTCTTTGATGAAGTTGTATCACCGGTATGTATCTCTCTTTAATGTGTAAAATAGATATTAATGCATTTTGATTATACTGTAGTGTCGATGGCTCTGAAAGTTCCATTGGTCTTAATGTATCCATTTTTTACAGCCGGAAGAGACCCAACTTAGACCAGGTGATGGGGACCAGATTGATAATTGTAAAGCAGACCACCCATCCACTGTGGACAGAGAGACAGCTTGGGATTACATGGACCATACCAGTGCGGACAACCCTAGAAATTCACAGTCTCCAGTGCTCTTTGATGAAGTTGTATCACCGGTATGTATCTCTCTTTAATGTGTAAAATAGATATTAATGCACTTTGATTGTATTGTAGTGTCGATGGCTCTGAAAGTTTCATTGGTCTTAATGTATCCCTTTTTTACAGCCGGAAGAGACACAACTTAGACCAGGTGATTGGGACCAGATTGATAATTGTAATGCAGACCACCCATCCACTTTGGACAGAGAGACAGCTTGGGATTACATGGACCATACCAGTGCGGACAACCCTAAATATTCACAGTCTCCGGTGCTCTTTGATGAAGTTGTATCACCGGTATGTATCTCTCTTTAATGTGTAAAATAGATATTAATGCATTTTGATTGTATTGTAGTGTCGATGGCTCTGAAAGTTCCATTGGTCTTAATGTATCCCTTTTTTACAGCCGGAAGAGACCCAACTTAGACCAGGTGATGGGGACCAGATGGATAGTTGTAATGCAGACCACCCAACCGCTGTGGACAGAGAGGCAACTTCAGATGGAGACAAGGTAGACTATATTTATGTGTTTTAAAATAACGTTTATATACATATATAATGGCTTTCATCCTTAAACAATTTCTTTCTTTAAAGTACTCTACAGATTTTGACCAAATTTGGCGTGAAGCATTCTTTTTTTCAATAAATATTCCCAACTTTTCTCATTAATCTTCATTTCACCCAGTTTATTTATAATGTAATCTCAACAGCTACCAAGTTGGATCACATATATTTGTAAAACATGGAAACCAAGAGTATCCTGCTGTTGTAAGTGTTCATTAAGTTACCGATGTTTTAACAGTGACTTAACAGTTTCCATGTATACTGCAAAAACATTATTATTCGTGGGATAGTACCGTTACTAATTTTCGTGGATAGGCTGGACCACGAAATCAAGTGCCTCACACTTATTTTTCGCTAACATTATTTTCACAGACCGATCACAAATTTACCTGCCCACGAAATAGTTCATTTTCGGAAAACCACGAAATTTCATGCCCACGAACAGAAATGTTTTCGCAGTTTATATGCATATTATACTTTATAATCACCCGATATAGGCATGTTATACTTCATAATCACCCGAAACAGTATGAATGATAAAGACCTGCAATGCATTTAACCAATGCATATAGATGGAAGTAACCACATTTTTTAATGTCAAGCATGTCTGTCAACAAACAGACTGGATAATACATGAGTTATGCATGGTTTAGCTGTTTAATTTATTAGCTTGTTATGCTCCCCGAAATTTTCAAGGGAGCATATAGACACCGCTTTGTCCGTCCGTCCTTTCATCCGTCCATCACACTAATGTCCAGAACATATCTTCAAAACTACTGATGGGACTGCAATGGAACTTCACACAATGATATAGGGCAATGAGAGGACGTGCAGAGTGCAAGACTGTAACTCTGTCTTCATTTAAAATAGAGTTATTTTCCTTTTATACTTTTATTTTTTTATCCACAGCATAAACTACTAATGGAACTGCAAATTTAAGAACTGCAAATTTAAAACTGCTGGGTGATACAAAGCCATGACAAGTTGAGGATACATTTCGGGGAGCATCCATCTGTTCTACCGATTTTCTTGTTTCCTATTGCTTAAAGTATATAAATCAATTCTACAGGTCTTTGGATGATAAAAACATGAGATAATACAAAAGTTAGCCTTTAATGTCTACAGGCAGTTTCGGCACTTTATTAATTATATTATTAAAGTTACACTAGACACATACATGTGCCGTTACGCTTTAAAATTACAAATAACATGCATAAATATGAACAAATTCCAACTCTTGTTTTATTTCGTATTTATTGCCTCATTTTATTCATTTCAGGTTGTTCATGGTGAAAATGGTTCGTGCCATGGTATTTGGATACAGTACTTCAAATGATTTAGACGAGTGTGGATGTTGGAGGAAAAACAGTTTTTTTCATTGTCCTCAGATGTTATTAAACATTTGAAAACGCCATCCATTCAGTGGTCTGGATCATGGATATATTATAAATTTGAAGAATATTAAAATTCAAAGTTGGAAGAAATCGCTTTGTGTTATATCATAAGTTTTGTTCATCCTCAATCCCTCATCCTATCTGAACCCCAAGTTTGTCACATATTAACATCGTCTAAGTACTGCTACTAACACGAACTACAAGAAGCATATAAAGTAAAGAATATAAGAGCAGCTGCAGGTATCATAATTAGCATGTTAGCATGCTACAGAGGGTGATTAAAAGCCAAAGGGTACATATAGAGTGAATGTGCAAAGTAATGTCTATCCATCTGTTACAGTGTTGCAACACAACGTCTGTCCAATCATGACGTGTACAACACATTGTCTGTCCAACTATGACGTGTGCAACGCATTGTCTGTCCAACTATGACGTGTGCAACACATTGTCTGTCCAACTATGACGTGTGCAACGCATTGTCTGTCCAACTATGACATATGCAACATAAAGTCTGTCCAAAATATGATGATGTCTGTCAAAAAATGATATCTGCAGCATCAAATATATGCAACAAAACACTCTTGTCACAACTTTTGAATATCATTTGATTTTGTTTTTGTTCTTTTTTGACTGATGTTTACAAATATTGGTCAAATATCTTCTAATTCTGGGATATAGACTGTCTATTACATTTTGTTGTTGTTGCAGACGTCACAAATTCTGTCCAAACGTCTGTCCAAAAGTTGGTTAATTAACAATTAAAGTCAATTTAGGACAGTTATAATTTTTTGAAACATTTATTTCCATTATATTTGATGTTTTCCATCAATTGTAAAAAAAATAATATAGAATTTAATTCATTTAAAAAAATGTTTATACAATGGGACATTGTGGTGCACTTTTCAATGGAATATATTATATGGCCTAACACCAATTCATCAATGCGTTTATATGCCCAGAATGATCAATAATGGTCCACTGCACTAAGTTTTGATCATACTAAATAAACAGGAATAGAGGGAAATAATTTCATAGAGATGTGAAATATTCCAGCAGCAGGGGCTTGAGGTGTTCCACATAGAGAATTGAGGTTTTTTTAACCAAGTTACAGACATGAGATACTGAGGAAAAAGACGCAGCTCTTCGCATATTTCATAATTTGTATAATAGCCATGTATGAGCATATAAACAAAGGAATGAAAAACAGATAAAGACCGAGTGCATCTTCAAACATTAATGGTACGGTTCAGCTGAAAGCAGCATAAATCAATCACAAATCAAAACCAGTGTGAACTAAGATAATTATTATGTGTTTCAAGTGATCTTCCTAGCTGAATTGCCAAAGTTTACACGTTGTAATGATATACCGGTTACTTAGGCATCCGATTATGATGATGGATTATGGAAGTCTGTAATCTGTCATTGGTAAAATGTAAAAATGCACTTTAATTAATGTTAAGAAATAAACATGATTATCCAGGAGACAAACTGCCTTACCAGGTCACACAGGTCAAAGGTCACTTCGGGGGCATTTGTCACTTACTGTGACATTTCTTGTTAAAACATGACCTTTATATACAATGTTTTTAGTTTTGGTGGAGTTTTGGCTCAAGTCCTATGAGCATGGCAGTTTTATGTTCATCTTAATTATTTTTACATTTGATGGTAATGTCTTGTGATAAAAAGAATCTTTCACTCCTCCCTATTCCATATAAAATGTATAAACATGAATTATTTTAAATTTTAACTGCCAAATAAAATGTCCCTTTAAGATTTTTTAAAACACTTCTATAGGTCAGTCCTTTTTGGGGTAAAAAACGTTTCCATAGTTGTTTAATTTTAATTTCGAAGTACCCTCCCTCACTTACATACACCCTATGTATGTTTTTTTCTGGAACGGCTTTTGGAAATGTAAATGTTTTTAATACCTGGTAGTCTTGTACTGATGTGACATAAAAGGACCGACTTCCATTGTAGATTGATCGACTGACTGAAGTCTTTACCCGAACAATGGCGGTGATGAGTTCCACTTTAGAAGCGTTAAACAGAAAGGTGGACTCACTAAACAACAAAGTGGAGTCTCTAACTGACATCGCATCCTGCTCCAAGTGCTTGCGATTGAAGTATAAGGTAAAATATTGAATTTGAATTTCCAATTTTCGCTGTACTTTTATAAGTTATTGTGTAAACAGCCGGAAATTGACGATAAATGGACAAATAGCCATTACAAAAGCCTGGGCTAAATAAATACTACTTTAATAATTATAACTGCAAATTTATACACCAAAAGTTTGAAACTAGTGAGTACAGTGAACTCCACCTGTAACGATATCCTGGATGTAACAATAGTTTGACCGGTCCCTTTCAAGCTGCTGTATATTTCAATGCAATTCATCTCACATGTAAGGATATTTTTTGGATGTAACTATGTGATATCTTGGTCCCAGTCTAATGATCTTACCAGATAAGCCGATAATTGCCCCCTGTTTAGGTGAGACTGTTTGTTGTCATCAATTATCTCATGGTCTGCTTGACAGCTGTTTAACAATGGAACAATCAGAATAATGTAAATTTAACACTAGATAATTTGAATTATAAATAAATTTATAACAAAACTAGACATTTGTTGTAATTTATATTCATTTTATTGATTATTCATTTCATATAACAACAATGTCATGTCAAAAATGTTCACTACCTGTACATTTATTTATGAAATACATGTCTGAACGTTTATATCGTCTGTTTTTCCAGGTAAGTATGGATCTAAAAACAAGATAATCTGCATGTAACAATATTCGGATGTAGTGATATTATTTGTAAGGTCCCCAACATGTCGTTACAAGCGGAATTCACTGTTATGTAATTTATTTATTTTTATTCACTCTATTTATTTGTAATGAATGATTCTGATTATTTTCAGCAATGTAGGTCGGCAGAGGACGTTTCGTGTGAGAAGAGTCCTGTGTATAAAACACCAAATGGATCCAAAGTGGCAGGTAAGATTTAAGTTAGGCCGACCGTAAACAAGTTGTTAGAATACTGTTTTCCCACCTACCCAGGAAAACCCCACCTAAATATTTTTTATTGCAATTCTTAAGCATTATTATACCCATGTTTTTGAAAAAAAACAGGGTATTATATATTATAATCGCCTCCATTTGTCTGTCCGTCCGTCTGTCCGTTACTGCATCTCCTCCTAACCCGCTGAACGGAATTCAACCAAACTTAGGGTATGACACCATATGGTGACGGCGTGCAAGAGCGCTATTATTTTTGGCTCCATAAGTACGATAATCAGGTGATGAGCATTCCCTGATGCATGTGTTTATTTCAGAAAGGAATCTGCAGTGTCCTAATTGCCACAAGGGCACTGGTCCATCTATAGTCTTTAAACAAGTTTCAGATTGTTTTAAGTGCCTCCATTTTAAATACAAAGGCTTCAACGCAAAATGCCATTATGATCTTCAAATTGGGTTTCAGACCAATTTCATTGTTTCTGCTCTGCAACTATATAGTTTAGACGCAGTTAACTCATTAGCATAAAATGTCTTCGCGTGTAGGTTTTGTTTACTCGTTTGGTCTTGTAAATAAGGTTTAACAAATCAATTGCTGTATTTTAGGGTTTTATAAATATAGTTTATAATGAACCGACAGTTTCATTAACCATAGCATGCCTCTAAATAACTTTTCATTGCAAGATTAACAAACAAATACTATGCCAAGAAAACTGAGTGAATATATTCAACATATTAATTACTTTCTTACAAACAACTATTAAAAAAATACACTTTTTACTGTTTTTAACATGTTTTGGCGGCCTTTTTGAAAAACAGTAGCAATTTTGAACTTAATATACCAGATTGTATTTCATGCCTGTTTGTCTACCATTTTGCATAATTTTTTGCGATTGCTGTAATATATGTTGATAAAACCCGATACATATAGGTTCAACTGATTATTTATTACGTCTTTGGCGGCCATTTTCAAAAATCTGGCGTGGGTCCATAGCCAAATCTTTTCAGTGTGGTATTGTCTAGCTATGTGCAAAGTATGGTGCTTTTGTCAAACAAGGCACACTTTTTTCACCAATCTGCCCCACTAATACTTCAAACAAAACAGATTGTATAACAGGCCATATGCATAAATTATGGAAGACCAAATTGCTTAAAAATGTATACAATTCTTTTTATAGTTGGTCTATTTAACTACTCTATACAGACTCGACAGTATCGAGAGAGGTGCAGGTGCAGAAAACTACAGTGCAGAAAACTACAGAAGACAAAGGTGCCCAAGAGGACAAAGGTGCCCAAGAGGACAAAGGTGCTTGTCCAGAGAAAGGTTAACATTTTATTCTGTATCATAAAAACATATTCAATGTGATGAAAGTTCATTGTCTCAACACACGATTTATGCAATATAGTTATGCAATATTTGATACATGGTAGCATTTTCATTTTTGCGTTCCCCAAAAAATATCGGGGACCATATAATAATCGCTTTGTTGAGCATGTCTTGTTGACAGAGCAAATCTCTAAAACGGTTCAAGATATATAGAGGAATTAAACTTAATACAAATAAAAATCACAACAGTACAGCATGCAGAGCACAAGAACCATCACTGATAGTAACCACTCTTATGTCAATTTTAAATTTGATTTAATTGTACCCCTTACATAAAAGTAAAAAAGAAAAGAAAAAGGCTTTACAGTTTAATAATTACCTATGATGTAGATTTAAATAAATGTTGTATATATTATAAGAAACCTTGCTTTTGACATCAAAAGTTAATGAATTAAAATTACATCAACCTTTTCATTCATTTTAAAGCTCCTGAAAGTGAACTTGCCGTGGAGGATGTAAATGGTATGCATATATTTTAAGTTAATAGTTTTAAGTCTTTATGGAGATTGTTTTTAGGTGATTTTAATTGATTACATGATTTAATTTGATATCTTTTATAAGCTATATTGTATAAAATTTTAAAAAAAAAAGTTGCAAACAAACAGTATAGTGAATGTGTTAACTGTATACTTTTAATAGGCCAAATTAAATGATATATGTACATTGGGGGAATTTTTTTTGGAACAAGTAAAAAAAGGCCTTGATGCGAGTTGGTCTTGCTTGTTACTTCCTTGATCTTGCTAGTCATGCAGTGTTCATAAATGAACCTAATTTTCTAATGCCTTTAAATTGATGACATTTCTTGATTTAGATAAATTTCTAAGATTAAAACCGAGGAGGCTGCCATCTTGCTGCATTGCCAAATAACTTTACCAGAGTTGCGTCCTTTTCCGAGTATGATGATATTATTTATTTTGGCTAATAAAGGGGTGACCTAATACATTTTTCTTAGGCACTGACCAATAAAGCAAATAAATGTGAAATCATGTAACGTTATCTCACATGACATCGGGTAACGTCATAAAATAAACAAAAAACAAGATGGCGCGTCCTCGATAAGCGTAAGATAAACTCTCTGGGGCGGCTCTAAATAACCTATACTGTGTTGAGCCGTTAAACAACATTCAATTCAATTAAACACTACACTAAAGCTCTGAATTATAAATACCTGAAAGAAAATATAGTGAAAATAAACTACCAACTTGAGCAACAGGATTCGTCAGTGATAGATATTTGGTCTTTTCTAAAGGCTATGATGTTTTTGCTTACATCTGTATCTGGGTTTAGAATTGTGTTTGATGTATGTAGCTTTTTGCAAATACTCCAAAACTTGTACTACATAGATCAAATTGGTAAACCCTGCCTGCCATTGGTCACAAACATCACCATGTGTTGCATAAAAAGTTTGCTTGTGGGGACAGCATGTGCTTTATTAAATATGGTTTTAATTGGTCAGATAGACATGGTCAGATATACGTTTGACAAAGCGGATCTTTGCATTGCCTGGGGTTGTACGGATTGTAAATAGCAATTCTAGAATAGAGTCCGGTCTCAGCGAGTTGGTTCATTTAAACAAGATGAGCCAATCCAGAGAGTTTTTTTGTGTGGGGGTGGTGGGGGTGGGGGAGGGGGGAACTAGTCAGTTTTGCGCTTTAGGTCAATTTATCTGGAACTGTATGCATTGGGTGATAGAACTTAGTATTTTCGTGTTTACAACTCACATATGACATAGCAAATGCGGGAGTGACCTTGTCCCTCCCTTCAAAGAGCAGATTATTTTGTTTAGCTCTACGGGCCAGAAGACCTCATGGGATGACGAGTTGTCCATCATCAGAAATGTTCATGCTTGTCACAGCTTATTTGAGGCGAGATTTGATTCCATGTAATAATCTTTTATTTACGGACGATAACACTACTTCTTAAATATAAAGATTCCTATTTGCAATGACATATTGAGATATTGACTTTTTTAACTATATGTAGATATTTTTGCAGGCAAAATCTTCAGTGAGTTTCCATCCGAGGACCCGGAAAAGGTTTGGATGGAAACCTTGGTTCCAAAGATGAACAACAAGATCCGTGCTATCCGGAATGGAAGATACAAAAATTAAAAGATGAAAAATGAATTATTTTTTTATGTCAAATCAAAATTAAATTGTTTATTCCATGGAACTGTTTTTATGACTTATTTAACTAAACTTCATGGTTGTGTCGCCTGCGTAGCATGACAGACACCTACAGATCACTTTGTCCGTCGTCCGTCACAATTTAACCTGCAACCTAACCTTGGCTCTAACTTGAAAAGTATTTGACCTATGTTCATGAACTTACATCTATTTTTACTTGCAACTGTTTATACCTATGTATCATACATGTACATTAACATTATTGTTCTAATGCTATTTGTAAAATACATTCCCAAATGACAAGAGTAGTCCAAATTGCATCAAGTTAGAGGTAATACAATTTATCTCTGTACATTTCTCTTTGAAAATTACATTTTCAGGAAAATTCCACTGAAATTAAAATCAGACATTTTTTTAAAAGAAAATTGTACATCTCAGTAATATTTTCTGACTGAAATTTCAGTGAGATTTTGAAGTTCAGTGATATTTTCTGACTGAAATTTCACTGAGATGTACAATTTATTTCTTCAAAATCTCACTGAAATCTCACTGAAATTTCAGTTAGAAAATATCACTGAGATGTACATATTTTTTTTCAAAATCTCACTGAAATCTCATTGAAATTTCACTGAAATTTGGTGAAACACCAAAATCTCACTGAAATATGGACATTTCAGTGAATTTCACTGAAATCTCAGTGAAATCTCAGTCTCATTTTCACTGGGGTGATCATAAGACATTTGTAGGGATTTGCTAGCATTCGTCTTGACTTTTCCTTAAGAATACCATACGAATGCGAACAAAAAGTTGCGAATGCTTGTGAATCCATTACGAATAAAGCGAATGGGTTACGTTTTTTTGTCATTTTCTTGAGAATGCATTGAGAATGCGTGCGAATGGCTTGATAACACTTGCGAGTACTTGCAAATGCTTGAGAATGACATACAAACATTAATATTGTCTTGCAAATGCATTGCTAATTCCTAGCGATTTCAATGCAAATATTGCACATTCGCCCCGGGTGGTGTCGCTAGTGTAGCCAAAATGGTATAAAATACCCCATCTTCCCTTGTCCTATATACATTTCTAGTTCAACCATGGCCGAGGCTGCGAGGCTGCGAGGCAACACTGGCCGTGCTGGTTTCTCAACATGCTGTTGTTACAAACCGTGCTGTTGTTGCTCTGCAAACTTGACTTTCTGAAGAAGAAGTTGACTCGGCAGAGGCTGGCAAATAAGTGACAAAGAGAAACAAGATTCGCAATGGCATTCGTAAGCATTCGTAACATTCGCAAAGGATTCGCAAGAAGTTCGGCAAATTGATTGTTAAGTAATCGTAAGGTACGTAAGAAATTCGCAAGGATGCGCAAGGATTCGTAAGAATTTCCGAAGCATTCATAAGGCCTCACTTTTTTCAGTATTTCTCCAGGCCAATCTTATCATTTTTGGCGAATTTCAAATTTTCATATTCGCAAGGATATTCTTCACTGTGTGAAAGAGGTATGAGAAACTTGAGATAAATTTTTTTTTTTTTAGACATGCCTGATGAGCTCCTCGTCTGCAAAATGAGACAGGTCCGGAATGAGTTTCGAGGAGCCCCGGGCGTCGAGGCTATCCTACTTTTCGAGCACTGGTGGCCAGTCCGTAAATATGTCCAAGAAGTTGAGAAGCAATACGTATTAAAATGCGGTATGGTACCAGTGCTTTAATTCGGGCGTAATTGTGATACGCCTTTGGAGATATATGATTACTTGTTGCAAAATAAAAACTTATTTCATTCTCTTGTACATGTACATGTTTGCAACTACCAAGTAAACTTGATCATGAAAAATTGTAATCGATTAATCGGGAAAAAGGCTTTAGACAATTATACTATGTGGACTTGCTATGAAGTTTGTGAAGCACTCATCTTCCTATTAGATAATATTTTCGTCAGGTATGGTACCACCGTTTATAGACAAATTGTTGGTATTCCTATGGGTACGAACTGTGCACCACTTGTCGCAGATTTGTTTTTATTTTGCTATGAAAGAGATTTCATGTTACGTCTTTCACCAGATACCCAGGCAGATGTTATTGAAGCTTTTAATGACACCTCTCGGTATCTGGATGACATACTGAACATTGACAACCCTTTCTTTCCAACTATGGTTGATAATATTTATCCTAAAGAACTTCGGCTTAATAAAGAAAATATATCTGATAATAACGCTTCTTTTCTTGGGGTGTATCTGTCTCAACTTATTCGTTTTTCTAGAGCTTGTACTCGAGTTGAGGACTTTAATATTCGTAATCTTTGTATAACTAAAAAGTTACTCAATCAGGGTTACAGTTACCATAAACTTCGTAAAACCTTTGCAAAATTTTATTATCGTAACCCTGATCTTCTTTCCAAATATAAATGTAATTTAAGGACTCTTCTGCGACAAGGACTATCACAACCTGACTTCTATGGTGATGTGATTTATAAACTTCGCAAGATTCTTGGTCATGATCACTTTCATACTATCTTTGTTAAACTTGTTAAAAGGTTTATCAAAAGAGGTTATGACCCTATTTTGCAACGTACTGCATGCTTGGTGGTGGACCCTTTTACAGTTCGCCACTATGCTTTCCTCTTTAATTGTACGATGACCGGACAGGCTGTGGACCCTATGATGACGCCTACATAAAGCCCATTGGGACGGTGGCGTTTGATGTTTGTCCATGATCTTTCTTGTCGTGCCCTTAATGGTGTATTCTCTTACTGCTCTGGCTTCTGCCAAGTCATTGAGTACCTTCATTGTGGCTTTCTAGGCTATTGTTTTTTTGTATTATATTTACACGAGCATATTTGTGTTTTACTTATATTGCCTATTGATGCTGCTTTGTTGGTTAGAGATTAGATCATGGCGGGGATTTCTTTATTTACACTGTCCTGTTTTAATGGGATGACAGTAGGGTAAGTGTGAGGTTTGGTCACCCTAGAACCGGTTTAAACCCCCAGTGGCCTACTTTGCCACTGACCGTTCCAAGGCGGTAGCCCTATTGTCAACCCTTTTGTGTTTGTGATGTCGTTTGCATTTTTTATTACTTTTGCCTTTTCGTTTGTCTGTTTGCGTGTTTGTTTTTGTGTTTTGTGGTTGACTGTGTCCTTGAATGCTGCTTTCCCTGTCCGATATTTTTATCCTTCTTTACTGACCCGACCGATGCTCGATCAAATCGACTAATCGAAACAGCATCGTAACATAATAAGTTAAAATTTATTGTGCCATAGTCGAGGAATCTGCACAGATGGACTATGCTTTTTGTTTATCCAATCCGATCCCAGTCAGTTTTGGTTGAATTCAATCAACACCGACAGTGAGGTAAACTGATCATATTTCGATCATGATTGATTATAAGACCATCGATCAATACTGATTATTATATGTTATTTCACTTTCAGTAAAAAGAAGGCTACAGAAATGGCATCAAAAGCCGAGCTTTAGTTGTCAGCCAGTCGAAGAGTGGTAAAAGGGAAATGTCTAAAAAAAAATGGCAGAAACTATCAGAGAATTGAAGTCAGATGCAGGTAACAAAGAAAGGTCACGAAGTTCGCACAAATGTAATGGGAAAGGAGTCAAAAGAAAATTAAGAACAGACACCAAGACAAGAAAGAAAAAATGTGACCAGTCAAACAAGTCTGTAGCCAGGGGAAAAAAAAAGGCAATGCTTATCATTCGAGAAAAGCTGACAGAAATTGCTTAATTGTTAGGTGAAAATACTGCCAACACCATAATGGCTGCTTCTTCTAGCCCAAAGACAAATGTTGCCAGACAAACAAGCAAAACACAGACTCCAAGTAAAACTGCCAAGAAAACTACATCACCAAAAAAGTCAATCGTCATTGAAAGGCAAAATATTCCCAATAAAATTGTCAACACCTAAGGACTCCACAAAAGAACTTCAAGAATCTCCAAATAAGTCAATCATCAGTGAAAGGCAAAGGATTCCAAGTAAAACTACAAAGAAATATGAAACTATGTTGCCTAAAGAATCAACACCTAAAGACTTGAAAAAAGAACTTCAAGCTACACCAAAATAGTCAATCGTCTGTGAAAGGCAAAGGACTCCAAGTAAAACTACAAAGAATCATCATGTGATACAACTTTAACTGGACCAAAGACTAACAAAAAATTGTATTGTAATTATATATCTCTGACAGGAGTTCAAACTTCAATTGTAAACAATAATTATTGAACAACAAACAGTGATATATTATTATACGATAATTAACCGTAAACGATATTCTGTTTCTTTTCTGATACCGTTAAAAATGCAATAATAGTGCATACAAACGAAAAATATGCGACGTTACATAGCATTCTAGATGCGACATCGGATATTTGATTATATGAAATTCAATCATTTGATGGTGGGCGTGTTTTCTTTTTACACTCACATCTTTTCATTATTGTCCTGCTATCCCCATGTTTGTGAAAAGAAGCACATGCCTACCCTCTCATGAAGTATTTTCCTTAGTATAACCAAGCCAAACAGTTTAAATAATCTCCATATATTAATAAGATTTACTTAATACTGACAATGAGGCCATCTTTTTCAATAGTGCTTATTTCAAATTAGTTTTAATCTTTATCATAAATAGAAATGTGTCCATGGGACAAGGATGTCCCCACTGAAAACAATCAGTGTAAAACATAAAATTTGAGAGAGAAAAGGGGCTGTAACTCTGGTAATACTGGGTCGAATTTGAAGCCAAATTGATGTGCACATCTTGCCACATAGATAAGCATCCTGTAAAGTTTTGAAGCAGTCAATTGAAAATTGTGGAAGCAGATAGACACATAAGATATTTAACGTTTTTGATAAAAAAGGACCATCACTCCGGCAAAAGTGGCTCAGTTTTGACGTTGAAATGATATGCACATCTTGAAGTCATAGGTAAGCATCCTGTAAAGTTTCGAAGCAATCAGTTGAAAAATATGGGAGGAGGCACACAAGATATTTTAACGTAATATTTGATGAAAACAGGGCCATAACTCTGGTAAAACTGGGTCGGTCCGACATGATATCCACATTTTGATATGTGGTGGGGGCATAAAAATATGTTGAGATATAATATGAATGCTTTTTAAATAACTGACATATCCTCTGATCATTTATATATCGAATGTTCTACCTAATGCACAATTATATTATATCAAAGTTTCAAACAACACTTATATGACTCTTGCAGTGTTGAACATCACACCAGCTCAACTGCTGCTAGTAATGTCTTGCAGAAAATTGCTGAGATATTAAATGAAGAAACTGACGAAGGAACAGACGACACCTCTGGGGAGGGTAATACATGTACATAAAAAAAAGTCATTTGTGGCTCAAATTAGTACCGGTAACTAGGATTCTGGAAAATTATCAAAAGCAAAACCAAGTTAATCCATGCATAATATATTGTTAACTTTGGAGTGCTTAGTTTTTGTACATAGGGATCACTTTGTCGTCCGTCCATCAGTCTGTCCGCAGACATCCAAGCTTTGGAGGATAGTGATGCAGACATCCAAGCTTCAGAGGATAGTGATGCAGACATCCAAGCTGCGGAAGATAATGATGCGGACATCCAAGCTGTGGAGGATAGTGATGCGGACATCCAAGCTGCGGAGGATAGTGATGCGGACATCCAAGCTGCGGAGGATAGTGATGCGGACATGCAAGCTGTGGAGGATAGTGATGCGGACATCCAAGCCATTGAAGATAGTGATGTGGACATCCAAGCTGTGGAGGATAGTGATGCAGACATCCAAGCTTCGGAGGATAGTGATGCGGACATGCAAGCCACAGAAGATAGTGATGCAGACATCCGAGCTTCGGAGGATGGTGATGCAGACATCCAAGCCACAGTAGATAGTGATGCGGACATCCAAGCTTCGGAGGATGGTGATGCAGACATCCAAGCTGCGGAAGATACTGATGCGGACATCCAAGCTTCGGAGGATGGTGATGCAGACATCCAAGCTGTGAAGGATAGTGATGCGGACATCCAAGCTGCGGAGGATAGTGATGCAGTCATCCAAGCTGCGGAAGATAGTGATGCGGACATCCAAGCTGCGGAGGATAGTGATGCAGACATCCAAGCTGCGGAGGATAGTGATGCGGACATCCAAGCTTCGGAGGATTGTGATGCGGACATCAAAGCTTCGGAGGATGGGGATGCAGACATCCAAGCCATAGAAGATAGGGATGCAGACATCCAAGCTTCGGAGGATAGTGATGCAGACATCCAAGCTGTGGAGGATAGTGATGCGGACATCAAGCTGCGGAGGATAGTGATGCGGACATCCAAGCTTCGGAGGATAGTGATGCGGACATCCAAGCTTCGGAGCATAGTGATGCGGACATCCAAGCTGCGGAGGATAGTGATGCAGCTTCGGAGGATAGTGATGCAGACATCCAAGCTTCGGAGGATAGTGATGCAGACATCCAAGCTTCGGAGGATGGTGATGCGGATAGCCAAGCTTCGGAGGATGGTGATGCAGACATCCAAGCCACAGAAGATAGGGATGCAGACATCCAAGCTTCGGAGGATAGTGATGCAGACATCCAAGCTGCGGAGGATAGTGATGCGGATATCTAAGATCCGGAGGATAGTGATGCGGACATCCAAGCTTCGGAGGATAGTGATGCGGACATCCAAGATCTGGAGGATAGTGATGCGGACATCCAAGCTTCGGAGCATAGTGATGCGGACATCCAAGCTGCGGAGGATAGTGATGCAGCTTCGGAGGATAGTGATGCAGACTTCCAAGCTTCGGAGGATAGTGACCAAGTTTGGTGTCTCTAAGTGTTATAGTATTGAAAATATGGTCTGGACAAGCATTTTCTATGACAGAGGTCACAATGACCGTATTTTGGTATGTGACACACCGCTATCCCAAGATGTATTCACATACCAAGTTTGGTATCTCCAAGTGTTATAGTATTGGAAATATGGTCCAGACAAGCATTTCTATGCATTTTCTATGACAGAGGTCACAGGTCACCGCTATCCCAAGATGTATTCACAAACCAAGTCTGGTATCTCTTAAGTGTTATAGTATTGAATAAACAGGTCAAGGTCACAATGACCTTATTTTGGTATGCAACATACCGTTTTCCCAAGATGTATTGAATACCAAGTTTGGTATCTCTATATCTCAAATTTGAGACACTAAAAGAAAACAGAATAAAACACAAAAAAAATCAATATAGAAGGTGTCATTTAAAAGTAATATGTTCCACTTTGCACTGATGGACCTCGATACACTGTCTTGATTACAGAAGGAGTTGATGACAGTGAATGTGGAAGTGATGTTATAACAGTGAATTTTCCATATCTAACCATGCAGAAAGAGTCAGCAAAAGAGGATAAATCTGTCACAGTACAGAACGTGTCAAGTGCTGAAGATATTGATGATGAAGATATCAGTGCAGACGAGATTATCAGAGACTTTCAAAACTGTGGACTTTACATTAAACAAGAGGTCAATGACCTTGAAGCTCTACTGATTGATTTTGATTTCAGGAAGTAGTCGCTACAAACTTGTTTTTTGAAAATTTATTTTTAGCCGTGGCGGCCATCTTGAATTTCCGGCCGACCTGAAATTTTGTTTGGATCAATAAGACATCAAGAGCAACATTCCTGTGAAGTTTCATGAAAATCCGTCAAGTAGTTTCAGAGGAAGAGTCGCTACAAGTTTTCATTATATAACTCTATGTAAACAAAGATGGCCGCTGACAGCCATGTTTAACATCGAATCAAAAGGATTTTTGACAAGGATAAGATAAGATAAGCGACTTTATTTAAAGAGGGTAACATATTTAGTTTAAAACTAATCTTCCACATGGCCCTCTATTATTTACAACATTTTCAACAACAATACATGTTTAATATAAAATGACATATCTGATGTACATTTCCAATTAAATCAAGTTCATCATCATCATTTTAGAATATATGGTGACTTATGACTTACACACACAATCACATTCACACATGAATTTCTCATTGACAGTGACATTTAGCAAAAAACAATATAAACAGATTAACACTATATGCTAAAACAAAATAAAAATAAAGTTTAAAAAAAAAAAAAACAGTTGCAATAATCCAATAATTAAAGAAAAATAATTTAAACATTTTTCATTAATTTAATTAAATTGCTTTGAAATGCCATTATTGACGATCTGTCTTTAATGTTGGTAGGTAAATTATTCCAAATTATTGGTCCTGAGTATGTTAAACTTTGTTTAAATATTTCTTTATTAGGTTTTGGTATTATGAAATTGTTTGAAGAACATGATCGTGTTATTGTTGTATTCTCATTAACTTGTCTGAATGTGAGCATTTCATTGACATAAGATGGAGTTTTACATTTTGATATTTTATACATAAACTTTGCTTTTCTAAGATAGACTCTGTCAAACACTGTTAATATTTTCAAATCCTGCATGCTTTCTAATGAGTTTTCAACTTCATAATCAAGAATAACTTTGCAAGCTCTTTTTTGTAGTCGTAATATTCTATTTAAACTTGTCTGACAGGTTCCACCCCATATAACATTGCAATAATCTATGTGTGGTTGAATGTAAGCTTTATAAAACTGAATCCTATGATTGAGACTTAAGTATTGCTTAATTCTGGACAGAAGCCAAACATTTGATGAATTTTGTTTTACATATGATCAATGTGATTTTTCCATCATGTCATGCTGATCATTTTAGAAAAAATTCCCATATCAATATCACTTATAGTTTTCAAGAAGTATTCGCTACAAACTTGTATTTTGAAAATCTATTTTTAGCCATGGCAGCCATCTTGAAATTCCGGCCGACCTGAAATTTTGCTAGGATCAATTAGACATCAAGAGCAACATTCCTGTGAAGTTTCATGAAAATCCGTCAAGTAGTTTCAGAGGAGTAGTCGCTACAAGTTTTCATTAAATAACTCTATGTAAACAAAGATGGCCACTGGCAGCCATGTTTAACGTCAAATCAAATCGATTTTCGACAAGGATCAACATCATGTCATGCTGATCATTTTAGAAAAAGTCCCATATCAATATCACTTATAGTTTTCCAGAAGTAGTCGCTACAAACTTGTTTTTTAAAAACCTATTTTTAGATTTGGTGGCCATCTTGGATTTCACATCAACATGAATTTTTGCTAGGATCAACTACACTTCATGGGCAACATTTCTGTAAAGTTTCATGAAATCCATTCAGTAGTTTCAGAGGAGTAGTCGCTACAAAAAAAGTTTACGGACAGACAGACGGACAGACAGACAGACGGACAGACAGACAAACGGACGACGGACGCCGCACCACGGCATAAGCTCTGCTGATCTCTGATCAGTCGAGCTAAAAAGTTCAAATTTGTAGCACCACAAAAGGTGGCAAAATGAAAATCCATTTTTGCACTTTTTGTAACACATTAGTTTCAAACTATTCCCAGCACATGCATAGAAAGGACATGGACAAAGAAAACGTGAAATCGGTATTTGAAACAGATAATAAAGCTTCAAGGCAAACAAATAGCACTAAATAGCACTAATGAGTGCTGAGATGGACAATGTGAACAATTTTCGAAAACAAAGAAAGGGGCAAGGGAGAGATCAGGTTGTACCTGTCGACCAGCTGTCAAATTGATTTTGCTTCCTATGGTCCCATGTCCCTTGTGTCTCTCTTGGGTCTCAAAAAAGATGATGCATCGTCAGCAAAGTTCCTGCATGTGGAAAGGCATTACCTACAGCTGACCTTCTCACTCGGTCAGATATGATAGCAAAAAGATTGAGGAGATAGCATCTCCGGCTCTGGTGAATGAGGTTTTTAAGTACATGAACAATATGCCATTGGAAAATTAGCCAGGGAAGACCCACTTAAAGTTAGTTTGGGAAACATGTGGATGGAAAAAAAATGTGGGGAACAAATTTGAAACAAGGTAGATACACCTCGCAAAATAAAGGCTCCTCAAACAGTATTAGATTAGTAACAGGCACCAATTTCAGTCTGTCTGAGTATCTAAAGCCATGTTATTTCAATGACATTGCAAAGGCATCTTTGACTACAGCAGGTTGTGATGTTGAAAACCCTGAGTGCTGGAAAATCCCTCAAATGTCCATCAAGTTGGGTCATGACATAAAAAGATTGGTGAACATTAACGTTGGTCTTGCAATAGTAAGGAAAGACAAAGATGACGAGATGAAGGGGAATGACTTTCTAAATACAATGAATTGTTTTCTGAGGAACAAGAGTGACAAAACTAGCACGAACCACACTCGCTGAAAGGCAGTTCAATAAAAGGACTGTCCTTCCAGAAGCAGAGGACATTAAGAAGCTCAATGAATATTGAATACAGAGCTGTCATTGATAGATGTAGACCGTGTTTGACTAGACAACTATAACTACATCGCGAAGCTTCTCTGCACCAAGCTGGTACAGCACAACAGGAGACGGCCTGGAGAAATTGAGGCTGTGACGTATGTTGTTTTTTTCAGTTCATATTTATATTTTACAGATTTGATTTTGACCAATCTGCACTAAGAAAAAAAATTAAGCGTAAACTAAATATTAATATTAGATCATATATTTGAAAAAGAACAAACTACTTTGAACATCTAGTTGAAGTAATCTGGCCATCATGGTAAGCCCTTCCATGCATGTTCTTGACTAAGAACATGGTCAATCTAATTATGGTGTCCAAATTTATTCATCGCGGCAACAGGATCATAGTGTTCTGCGGCAAAAATAATGAATGCATGGTAGAGGTCTTGTATACATGCAAAACTTTCTCACATACCTCTATTTAACTAACTGTACACATGTATCAATTTTTAATTTACAGTTGCAAACTAGCATCTATATATAGATATTTGGGACATTCAGTTTTGCTCTTGCCTAAAGATCAGTTCACCTGTACTGTAATGTCTCTTGCCATATATACAACAATGGTTCCATATATACAACAATGGTTTATTATACTTGCACAATATAAGTGAATTTAAGTAACGCAAGTAGTATGGGGGGTCACACTACGGTTAGCCATTTAAGCATTTGGCAAAACATTCGTAATTGGCTAAAACTATTTCCATTTTTCTAAAACTTTTTAAACTTTATAAAGATGTTAGAAATTTAAGATTGTTAGAAATTGTGATCATTATGCTATAATTTGGCTGAAGATAATTTTGGGATATTATGAGCCCTGGATTAGCATCTTGTCCTCTTGGATTTTTATCATTGTCTAGCTCAAGTTTGGGGTTTTGGCCCTTTGATTAAAAGCCTTTGTCAAGGGCATCCATGTCCTATGGACATGGTGGTGTTTTAGCAACAAAGGAAGTTTCTACTTTCAAAAGAATGTCGAACCAATCTAAAAAAAAAGTTATATTTTAAGTATTGCAGACTATGATTCGAGGGTGTCTGGGGCACAGCACTCGCCTATTGTTGGGGACCTGACGAGGTTTGAGAAAAAAATGATGGAAAGCCAGAATGTCAATTATCTTATACTTTTTAGCTCGACTATTCGAAGCATAAGGAGAGCTATTGCACTCACCCCAGCATCGGCCTCACCGTTGGTTTTTTGGTAAAAGTTTTTCGGACTCTACATATCTCATCAACCACTGGTCATACTAGTGTGTCTTTCAGGTAAAGTATATAAATAACATCCGTCACAACGATTGTTAAAATTATTATTTTATAATGATGCAATAAAAAATATAAACAAGAGGCTCAAGAGGGCCTGTGGACGCTCTACTGGCTAACATGGCTCTTATAACATCAATGAAGTGAGTGACTGCCATTTACGTTTTTTTGGAAGTTTCGGGCAAAAAACAGCTTTTGAACTAAATCAAGGGCCATAACTAAAGAATCTGTTAAAGTTCGGTAAAGATCAGATGAAAATGAAGGCCCTACCGTATCAACGAGGCAAAATATAGCATTTTAACTAAATCAAGAGCCATAACTCCTCTGTTACTGGTCCGACTGGTCCAACATAGAGCTAAAAAAAAAAAAATAATTAAAAAAAAATAAAAGAAAAAATAAAAAAAATAAAAAATAATTAAAATTAAAAATTTAAAAACAATAATAAAAAAAATAAATATATTAATTTAAAAAAATAATTAAAAAAATAAAAGTTTCGTAACGATCGGATGAAAAATGAAGGCCCTCTCGTCTTAACAAGGCAAAATATAGCGTTTTGAACTAAATCAAGGGCCATAACTAAGCTGTTACTGGTCCAATATGTTTGGTTTTCGAACTTGTCTGAGCTTTCATTGATATTAACAATCTGATAAAGTTTGGTAAAGATCGGATGAACAATGAAGCCCCTATCGTCTTAATGAGGCAAACTATAGCATTTTTAACTAAATCAAGGGCCATAACTCCGCTGTTACTGGTCCGATATGGTTGGTTTTCGAACTTGTTCGAGCTTTTATTGATATTAACAATCTGATAAAGTTTGATAAAGATCGGATGAACAATGAAGCCCCTATCGTCTTAACGAGGCAAAATATAGCGTTTTTAACTAAATCAAGGGCCATAACTCCGCTCTTACTATTCCGATATGGCTGGTTTTTGAACTTGTCCGAGCTTTCATTGAAATTAACAATCTGATAAAGTTTGGTAAAGATTGGATGAACAATGAAGCCCCTAGCGTCTTAACGAGGCAAAATATAGCAATATAGCATTTTTAACTAAATCAAGGGCCATAACTCCGCTGTTACTAGTCCGATCTGGCTGGTTTTCGAACTTGTCCGAGCTTTCATTGATATTAACAATGTGGTAAAGTTTGGTAAAGATATGATGAACAAGAGGCCCAAGAGGGCCTGTGGACGCTCTACTGGCTCAAGATAAAGTTCATGTATAAGGGGCCATAAGTCTTTCAAAAATCATTCAACCAGAACATGGCAATGACAGGTGCAACTAGGCTTAGTACTGATCATCCTCGCCAAGATTCGCTTAAAATTGGCAAAGAGTTCAGAAGAGACTACTCTGGACAAAGTTTGTGTATTAAAACATTTAAAGGGTCACAACACTGCCAAAAATCATTCAACCGAAATATGGCGATGATATGCACAACTAGGCTTTATACTGATCATCCTTGTCAAGTTTCGTCTGTATCCAGCCAGGGGTTCAGGAGAACTAGCCCAGAAAATAATTGTGGTATCAAAATCCTTTAAAGGGCCATAACTCTGCCAAATATCTGTAAACCGGAACATGACGATGACATGCACAACTAGGCTTGGTGCTGATCATCCCTGCAAAGTTTCATTGAAATCTGGCGAGGGGTTCAGGAGAAGTAGATCAGAACAAAGTTTGTGTATTAAAACCTTTGAAGGGCAATAACTCCGCCAAAAATCATTCAACCGGAACATGGCAATGATTTGCACAACTAGACACAGAATTGATCGTCCCTAAAAAGTTTCGTTTAATCCGGCCAGGGGATCAAGAGAACTAGTCGGAACAAAGTTTGTGTATTAAAACCTTTAAAGGGCTATAACTCCGCCAAAATCATTCAACTGGAACATGGTGACTATGTACAACTAGGCTTGGTACTGATCATCCCTGCAAAGTTTCAATGAAATCAGGCCAAATGAAGGCCCTAGGCCAAGATAGCATATTTCAGAAAATCAAGGGCCATGACTCCGATGTAAATGGTCCAATCTGGATGTTTTTCGAACTTGTCCAAGCTTTCATTGATATTAACAATCTGGTAAAGTTTCTTAAAGATCAGATGAAAGATGAAGGCCTTATCATCTTAACGAGGCAAAATATAGGATTTTTAACTAAATCAAGGACCATAACTCCACTTTTACTGGTCCGATCTGGTTTTCGAACTTGACCGAGCTGTCATTGATATAAACAATCAGGTAAAGTTTTGTAAAGATCAGATGAAAGATGAAGGCCCTATCGATTAACGAGGCAAAATATAGCATTCTTAACTAAATCAAGGGCCATAACTCATCTGTTACTGGTCCGATCTGGCTGATCTTCGAAATGTCCGAGCTTTCATTTATATAAACAATCTGGTAAAGTTTGGTAAAGACTGAATGAAAGTTAAAGGTCCTATCGTATTAACGAGGCAAAATATAGCATTTTTAACTAAATCAAGGGCCATAACTCCGCTGTTAATTGTCCGATCCAGCTAGTTTACGAACTTGTCCCAATTCTCATTTATATAAACAATCTGGTAAAGTTTGGTAAAGATTGGATGAAAGATGAAGGCCCTATCATCTTAATGAGGCAAAATATAGCAATTTTAACTAAATCAAGGGCAATAACTCCGCTGTTAATTTCCGATCTAGCTGGTTTTCGAGCTTTCATTGATATTAACAGTCTGTGCAAGTTTGGTAAAGTTCAATTAATAAATGAAGGTGCTAGAGTGTTCACAAGGCTTAATATGGCATTTTTCAGCAAAACAAGGGCTATAACTCTGGTGTTACTGACCCAATTTAGCTAATTTTCGAACTTGTCCAAGCTATCATTGGTATTAACAATCTGTGCAAGTTTGGTAACGATCAAATAATAAATGAAGGTGTTAGAGCGTTCACAAGGCAGAAAATGGCAATTTTCAGAAAAAACAAGGGCCATAACTCCGGTGTTACTGATCCGATTTGGCTGGTTTTCGAACTTGTCCGAGCTGTCATTGATATTAACAATATGTGCAAGTTTGGTAAATATCAAATAATAAATGAAGGTGCTAGAGTGTTCACAAGGCTTAATATGGCATTTTTAAGCAAAACAAGGGCCATAACTCCGGTGAAATTTATCCGATCTGGCTGGTTTTCGAACTTGTCCGAGCTTTCATTAATGTAAAGACACTGGCAAAGTTTCATAAAGATTCAATTAATAATGAAGGCCCTAGAGTGTTCACAAGGCAAAAGTTAACAGACAGACGACGGACGGACGACGGACAACTCGCCATCCCATAAGCTCTGCTGGCCTTTGGCCAGTAGAGCTAAAAACGAAGGCCCTATCATCTTAACGAGGCAAAATATAGCAATATAGCATTTTCAACTAAATCAAGGACCATAACTCTGGTGTTACAGGTCCGATCTGGCTGGGTTTCGAACTTGTCCGAGCTTTCATTGATATTAACAATGCGGTAAAGTTTGGTAAAGATAGGTTGAAAAGTGAAGGCCCTATCGTTTCAAATCAGCCAAGCGGTTTCTGAGGAGAAGTCGTTTGAAGAAAAGTTAACGGACGACAGACAGACGACAGACAGACGGACGACGGACGACGGACGACAGACAACACACCATCCCAGTAGAGCTAACAAGAGGCCCAAGAGGGCCTGTGGACGCTCTACTGGCTAAAACAGCTCTTATAGATTTAGATAGATATAGCTAGATATCGCTCTCTTCTCCTATAGATTTAACAAAGAAAAATACAATATAGCATTTTTCAACAAATCAAAGGCCATAACTCTGTTATTACTAACAAGATCTAGCTAGTTTTCGAAATTGTCCAAGATTTCATTAATATACCGCGCTTGGCACAACTAGACATCATACTGAAGCTTCCTGCCAAATTTCGTAGAAATCCAACAAGCCGTTTAAAGAGTAGCGCCGACAAGAAATTTAAAATAAAAATGTCAAAGGGCCATAACTCCGTCAAAAATCAGCGAACTGGAACAAAAGCGTGATATGCACAACTAGACATCTTACCGATGCTTCCTGCCAAGTTTCGTCAAAATTCAACAAGGCATTTAGGATCAGTAGCGCCGACAAGAAATTTTAAAGTAAGTGTCAAGTAATTAAAAAGATAATGAAAATATTAATAAAAAAAAAAAAATTCAAATCAATCAAAAAAAAAAAAATTAAAACAAAATTAAACAATTAAAAAAAAAAAAAAAAAAAAAATAAAAAAAATAAAAAAATTGCAATTGAAAATAAAATAAAAAAAAAATTAAATTAAAAACTAAAAAAAAAAAAAAAAAAAAGCTTTTGCCTATACAAGCCTAAGTAAAACTGACCCCCAGGGTGGGGCCAAATATGACCAATAGGTCACCATTTGAACAAACTTGGTAGAAGACCATAAGCTTATAGCAAATGCAAAATATTAAACCTCTGGCTCTTGCAGTTTCAGAGAAGAAGATTTTTTAAGTTTTTCCCTATACATGTCTATGTAAAACATGTGACCCTTGAGGCGGGGTCAAATGTGACCGGAGGGTCACAATTTGAACAAACTTGGTAAAGGACCATAAGCTTATAGCAAATGCAAGATATTAAACCTTAAGCTGTTGCAGTTCCAGAGAAGAAGATTTTTTTCAGTTTTTCCCTATACAAGCATTTATGTAAAACTGTGACCCCGGGGCGGGGCAAGATGTGACACCAGGGTCACCATTTGAACAAACTTGGTAAAGGACCATAAGCTTATAATAAATGTTTAATATCAAACCTCTGGCTCTTGTAGTTTCCGAGAAGAAGATTTTTAAAAAAAAAAAATCCTATATAAGTCTATGTAAAACTGTGACCATTGGGGCGGGGACAAATTTGACCCCAGGGTCAGCATTTGAACAAACTTAGTAGAGGACCATAAGCTGATGCTGCATGTAATACATGAGAGCTCTGTGCCATGTGGTTCCAGAGAAGAAGATTTTTTTTCATTTTTGCCTATACAAGCCTATGTAAAACTGTGACCCCCGGGGTGGGGCCAAATGTGACCCCTGGGTCACCATTTGAACAAACTTGGTAGAGGACCACAAGCTTATAGCAAATGCAAAATATTAAACCTCTGGCTCTTGTAGTTTCAGAGAAGAAGATTTTTTAAGTTTTTCCCTATACATGTCTATGTAAAACATGTGACCCTTGGGGC
The DNA here is from genome assembly GCA_037043455.1 of Cyrtodaria siliqua. Classification (NCBI taxonomy): domain Eukaryota; kingdom Metazoa; phylum Mollusca; class Bivalvia; order Adapedonta; family Hiatellidae; genus Cyrtodaria; species Cyrtodaria siliqua. Next base: position 62,663 of record JAWPHD010009585.1, on the reverse strand, counting down.
GGGGCCAAATGTGACCCGAGGGTCACCATTTGAACAAACTTGGTAAAGGACCATAAGCTTATAGTAAATGCAAAATATCAAACCTCCGGCTGTTGTAGTTTCCGAAAAGAAGATTTTTTTTTTTAAAAATCCTATATAAGTCTATGTAAATTTGTGGGGACAAATTTGACCCCAGGGTCACCATTTGAACAAACTTAGCAGAGGACCATAAGCTAATGCTACATGTAATACATAAGAGCTCTGCGCCTTGTGGTTTCAGAGAAGAAGATTTTTTAAAGTTTTTTCCTATATGTCTATATGAAAAACATGCAAAACCTCAATATACAAACTTTGGACCCCCGGGGCACGGCCATTTTTGACCCCAGGGACTTTATTTGAACAAACTTGATAGTCTAGGCGTTAGCGATCATTTTAAAAGAAAAACTGTTGAAATCTGTCCAGCGGTTCTGGAGAAGAAGATTTTTTAAGGTTTCGACCATAGATGGTAATGGCAGCCATCTTGGATGTAGCGCTGACCTAACTTTAACAAATCTAAAAAGCATTCATCTAAGGATCATCCATGTGAAGTTTGGTCAAAATTAGCCAAGCGGTTTCTGAGGAGAAGTCGTTTGAAGAAAAGTTAACGGACGACGGACGACGGAAGACGGACAACACACCATCCCATAAGCTCTGCTGGCCCTTGGCCAGTAGAGCTAAAAAAAAAAAAAATTCAAAAAAAAAAAATCTCTATACATGTTTATGTAAAACATGTGACCCGAGGGTTACCATTTGAACAAACTTGGTAAAGGACCATAAACTTACAGCAAATGCAAAATATTAAACCTCTGGCTCTTGCAGTTCCAGAGAAGAAGATTTTTTTCAGTTTTTCCCTATACAAGCATTTATGTAAAACTGTGACCCCCGGGGCGGGGCCAGATGTGACCCCAGGGTCCCCATTTGAACAAAATTGGTAAAGGACCATAAGCTTATAGCAACAGCAAAATATTAAACCTCTGGCTCTTGCAGTTTCAGAGAAGAAGATTTTTTAAGTTTTTCCCTATACATGTCTATGTAAAACATGTGACCCTTGGGGCGGGGCCAAATGTGACCCCAGGGTCACCATTTGAACAAACTTGGTAAAGGACCATAAGCTTTTAGCAAATGCAAAATATTAAACCTCTGGCTCTTGCAGTTCCAGAGAAGATTTTTTTTCTTCAGTTTTTCCCTCTACAAGCATTTATGTAAAACTGTGAATCCCCGGGGCAGGGCCAGATGTGACCCCAGGGTCCCCATTTGAACAAAATAGGTAAAGGACCATAAGCTTATAGCAACACCAAAATATTAAACCTCTGGCTCTTGCAGTTTCAGAGAAGAAGATTTTTTAAGTTTTTCCCTATACATGTCTATGTAAAACATGTGACCCTTGGGGCGGGACCAAATGTGACCGTGACCCCAGGGTCACTATTGTCACTATTTGAACAAACTTGGTAAAGGACCATAAGCTTATAATAAATGTAACATATCAAACCTCTGACTCTTGTAGTTGGCGAGAAGAAGATTTTTAAAAAAAAAATCCTATATAAGTCTATGTAAAACTGTGACCCTCGGGGCGGGGACAAATTTGACCCCCGGGTCACCATTTGAACAAACTTAGTAGAGGACCATAAGCTGATGCTACATGTATTACATGAGAGCTCTGTGCCATGTGGTTCCAGAGAAGAAGATTTATTTCAGTTTTTCCCTATACAAGCCTATGTAAAACTGTGACCCCCGCGGTGGGGCCAAATGTGACCCCTGGGTCACCATTTGAACAAACTTGATAGAGGACCACAAGCTTATAGCAAATGCAAAATATTAAACCTCTGGCTCTTGCAGTTTCAGAGAAGAAGATTTTTTAAGTTTTTCCCTGTACATGTCTATGTAAAACATGTGACCCTTGGGGCGGGGCCAAAAGTGACCCGAGGGTCACCATTTGAACAAACTTGGTAAAGGACCATAAGCTTATAGTAAATGCAAAATATCAAACCTCTGGCTCTTGTAGTTTCCGAGAAGAAGATTTTTTAAAAAAAAATCCTATATAAGTCTATGTAAAACTGTGACCCCCGGGGCGGGGACAAATTTGACCCCAGGGTCACCATTTGAGCAAACTTAGTAGAGGACCATAAGCTGATGCTACATGTAATACATGAGAGCTCTGTGCTTTGTGGTTTCAGAGAAGAAGATTTTTTAAAGTTTTTTCCTATATGTCTATATGAAAAACATGCAAAACCTCAATATACAAATTTTGGACCCCCGGGGCACGGCCATTTTTGACCCCGGGGACTTTATTTGAACAAACTTGATAGTCTAGGCGTTGGCGATCATTTTAAAAGAAAAACTGTTGAAATCTGTCCAGCGGTTCTGGAGAAGAAGATTTTTTAAGGTTTCGACCATATATGGTAATGGCAGCCATCTTGGATGTAGCATTGACCTAATTTTAACAAATCTAAAAAGCATTCAACTAAGGATCATCCACGTGAAGTTTGGTCAAAATTAGCCAAGCGGTTTCTGAGAAGAAGTCGTTTGAAGAAAAGTTAACGGACGACAGACGACAGACAGACGACAGACCGACGGACGACGGACAACACAGCATCCCATAAGCTCTGCTGGCCCTTGGCCAGTAGAGCTAAAAATGGTAGTCGTATGGAAATGTAGTGAAACTGAAGATCTACTGTTTCATTGTTGCTTATAAGTTAGTTCATTTAGTCAAGTTCACGTGTTCTAGTTTCGAGGTTAAGCTTCTTAATACATGTAATCTACTAACCTTGTTAGACGTCTATGTCATGATACTACACATTGTTGAAATAATATATTATGATACATGTCGCGATACAGTGTTACTGTTTCATAATATTTCGTGATAGAAAATGTCCAACAGTCACGGTTAGGTGAAACAAATCACGGTTAACAACATTTGACGTCTGTGATGTTTAATATATAGTTATTTTAAGATCGATTTTTTAAGAAGAAAGAAAAAGCTGAAGAAAAAATAAAAGCTATTGTCATCATTTGATCAACGTCTTTGTGCAGTTAAAGCTTTGTATGTAAGCTTGTATCTCCGAAGCTACATAATGAATTGAACAATTATGGCCCCTGCTAGACTTGGAAAATCTGGTTTAAGTTTTGTGTGAAAGCTAGTATATATATATATATATATATATATATATATATATATATAAGAATGAGAAAATACATCTACAAAATACTTTTCAAAAAGCACTGGATCCCTGAGGGATAAGAAAACGTTAGAATAAATTAATAGATGTGGAAAAAAACCATTTCTACAGTGCTACAGTTTGAAAAAAAGCGCTTTCGGCTTATGCCTTCATCAGGGGTACAGACACGAAAAGAACAAATACGAAACAAATAAACACTAAAATACAAGGCTGTTTAAAAAACAACTGATCGTTTGGCATATATATATATCGAAGGTATTGTAAGAATATTGTAATCCGCCTCTTTAGATTTTATAGGTGTAATTACTTAAGTGTCATTCCCAAAAGAGTGAAAAAATCGCTGTTACTTCCATTGGTGGTTTTCATTTTATATTGATTGCCTTACTTTCTCAGTGCATTTTTGAGAATAGTATTTTTCAATACCAGGTTGCTGTGAGAGTGTTGTCTGAACAGAACAAGATGTTGGCAGTTAGAATAAACGAGTTGGACAATAAGCAGGTATGTCTTCAAAATACTTCACACAATACTCATAATATAAACAAGAGGGCCATGATGGCCCTATATCGCTCACCTGAATACTGGCACATTATCGAACTTCTTCGAAATCTTATGGTCATATAGAATCTGTGCAAGTTTGGTTAAGATTGTTCAAGAAATGTGGGCTCTGTTGTGTATAACAACATTTATATAGACAGTTTAAGACACTGACAAAGTTTGGTAAAGATCAAATACAAAATGAAGGTGCTAGAGAGTAACACCTTGGGCAGAGCCAAATGTGACTCCAGGGCTACATGTAACATATGAGAGCTGTGTGCTTTGTGGTTTTAGAGATGATTTTTTAAGTTTTTCCCTATACAAGTCTATGTAAAACGTGACCCCTGGGGCGGGGCCAAATGTGAACCCAGAGTCACCATTTGAACAAACTTGGTAAAGGACCAAAAAAGTATAGTAAATGCAAAATATTAAACCTCTGGCTCTTGTAGTTCCAGAGAAGAAGACTTTAATGTGTTTCCTATATAAGTCTATGTAAAACTGTGACCCACGGAGTGGGGTCAAATTTTACCCCAGGGTCACCATTTGAACAAACTTGGTAGAGGACCATAATCTAATAGTAAATGCAAAATATTAAACCTCTGGCTCTTGCAGTTTCAGAGAAGATTGTTTTTTTCCTATATATATAAGTCTATATAAAACTGTGACCCCCGGGGCGCGGCCAAGTTTGACACCAGGGTCACCATTTGAACAAACTTGGTAGAGGACCATAAGCTTATAGCAAATGCAAAATATTAAACCTCTGGCTCTTGCAGTTCCAGAGAAGATTTTTTCAGTTTTTCCCTATACAGGCCTATGTAAAACTGTGACCCCCGGGGCTGGGCCAAATGTGACCCAGGGTCACCATTTGAACAAAATTGGTAGAGGACCATGAGCTTATAGCAAAAGCAAAATATTAAACCTCTGGCTCTTGCAGTTCCAGAGAAGAAGATTTTTTTCAGTTTTTCCCTATACAGGCCTATGTAAAACTGTGACCCCCGGGGCGGGGCCAAAAGTGACCCAGGGTCACCATTTGAACAAAATTGGTAGAGGACCATGAGCTCATAGCAAAAGCAAAATATTAAACCTCTGGCTCTTGCAGTTTCAGAGAAGATTTTTTAAGTTTTTCCCAACACATGTCTACGTAAAACATGTGACCCTTGAGGCGGGGCCAAATGTGACCTCAGGGTCACCATTTGAACAAACTAAGTAGAGGACCATAAGCTGATGCTACATGAAATACATGAGAGCTCCGTGCCATATCGTTCCAGAGAAGAAGATTTTTTTCAGTTTTTCCCTATACAAGCCTATGTAAAACTGTGACCCCCGGGGCAGAGCCAAATGTGACCCCTGGGTCACCATTTGAACAAACTTGGTAGAGGACCATAAGCTTATAGCAAATGCAAAATATTAAACCTCTGGCTCTTGCAGTTTCAGAGAAGAAGATTTTTTAAGTTTTTCCCTATACATGTCTATGTAAAACTGTGACCCTTGGGGCGGGGCCAAATGTGACCCCAGGGTCACCATTTCAACAAACTTGGTAAAGGACCATAAGCTTATAGTAAATGCAAAATATCAAACCTCTGGCTCTTGCAGTTTCCGAGAAGAAGATTTTTAAAAAAAAAATCCTATATAAATCTATGTAAAACTGTGACCCCCGGGGCGGGGACAAATTTGACCCCAGGGTCACCATTTGAACAAACTTAGTATAGGACCATAAGCTGATGCTACATGTAATACATGAGACCTCTGTGCCTTGTGGTTTCAGAGAAGAAGATTTTTTAAAGTTTTTTCCTATATAAGTCTATGAAAAACATGCAAAATCTCAATATACAAACTTTGGACCCCCGAGGCACGGCCACTTTTGACCCAGGGGACTTCATTTGAACAAACTTGATAGTCTAGCTGTTGGCGGTCATATTAAAAGAAAAACTGTCGAAATCTGTCTGGCGGTTCTTGAGAAGAAGATTTTTTAAGGTTTCGACCATATAGGGTAATGGCGGCCATCTTGGTTGTCGTGCTGACCTAATTTTAACAAATCTAAAAAGCATTCATCTAAGGATCATCCATGTGAAGTGTGGTCAAAATTGACCAAGCGGTTTCTGAGGAGAAGTCGTTTGAAGCAAAAGTTAACGACGGACGACGGACGACAGACGACGGACGACGGACGACGGACGAAGAGTGATCCCAATAGCTCACCTTTGAGCCTTCGGCTCAGGTGAGCTAAAAAGCATAGGTACATCTGTAATAATTGGAGATATCTTTTTATCTCATCTGATTGAAAGCTGAAAGTTCACTATGTTGTTAACTTTTGCTTTAAATGGCTTCTTATAAGAAACTGCTTTATAGCTGATATTGACCAGACTGCAGATTAATTATCCATAGCTGCATGGCTTTTAAGTTTATTATATTAAGGTTAATAACTGCCAACTAAAAATAGAGAAAATAATAAAAATATAAGCAAGTTCTTCTTAAGAGTTTGTATTTAGACAGAGATTTCACATGTGTGCTTTTCATAGCATTTTATACCAGACAATATAGGGAAAACTTCAATATTCATCTTCTCTGAAACAATAAGACATAGAGCTCTCATACAATGCATGTAGTTCTCTTCCAAGTTCCATAGGTTTAAAGCACCAGCCTTCATATGGGACGTATCATGTGGCATTGTCCATCCGTCTGTATGTCGGTTAATAATAAAAAGTATTTAGAATACAACAAATAGAACTTTCTACACTTTTTCAGCAGGATGTAATAAATGAGGCCAATAACTCCACTCTTGATTCATATAGTTGTTAAATTCTCTTTGAAAACGGTTTAACATACCCTCGCCTTTTACAAGTGATTGTGGCTAATAACTTCCAAAGTCTTATGTGTACAAAGAGGAAAATTCTACACAACTGTAATATGATCCAATGAATATCTGAAAAAAGACTCATAGCTCTTTTATTTATGTCTTTTGAATTGTTTCAATTTTTAAATTGATGGTGGCTAGTGCATTTCAAAGAAGTATACCTACAACAACGCCATTGTGTCTACTATTTTTTGCTTTTTGCAAAATAAAAAAGTAACAAATCTTCTTTTCAAAATAAAACAAAACAAGAGGTCAATGACCTTGAAGCTCTACTGATTGATTTTGATTTCAGGAAGTAGTGACTACAAACTTGATTTTTGAAAATCTATTTTTAGCCGTGGCGGCAATCTTGAATTTCCGGCCGACCTGAAATTTTGCTAGGATCAATTAGACATCAAGAGCAACATTTCTGTGAAGTTTCATGAAAATCCGTCAAGTACTTTCAGAGGAGTAGTCGCTACAAGTTTTCATTATATAACTCTATGTAAACAAAGATGGCCACTGGCAGCCATGTTTAACGTCGAATCAAAATAATGTTCAACTCGGATAACCATCATGTCATGCTGATCATTTTAGAAAAAGTCCCATATCAATATCTCTTAAAGTTTTCAAGAAGTCGTCGCTACAATCTTATTTTTTTTAAATCTATTTTTAGCCGTGGCGGCCATCTTGATTTTCCGGCCTACCTGAAATTTTGCTAGGATCAATAAGACATCAAGAGCAACATTCCTGTGAAGTTTTATGAAAATCCGTAAAGTAGTTTCAGAGGAGTAGTCGCTACAAGTTTTCATTATATAACTCTATGTTAACAAAGATGGCCACTGGCAGCCATGTTTAACGTCGAATCAAAACGATTTTCGACAAGGACCAACATCATGTCATGCTGATCATTTTAGAAAAAGTCCCATATCAATATCTCTTATAGTTTTCAAGAAGTAGTTGCTACAAACTTATTTTTTAACAAGAGGTCAATGACCTTGAAGCTCTACTGATTGATTTTGATTTCAGGAAGTAGTGACTACAAACTTGATTTTTGAAAATCTATTTTTAGCCGTGGCGGCCATCTTGAATGTCCGGCCGACCTGAAATTTTGCTAGGATCAATTAGACATCAAGAGCAACATTTCTGTGAAGTTTCATGAAAATCCGTCAAGTACTTTCAGAGGAGTAGTCGCTACAAGTTTTCATTATATAACTCTATGTAAACAAAGATGGCCACTGGCAGCCATGTTTAACGTCGAATCAAAATAATGTTCAACTCGGATAACCATCATGTCATGCTGATCATTTTAGAAAAAGTCCCATATCAATATCTCTTAAAGTTTTCAAGAAGTCGTCGCTACAATCTTATTTTTTTTAAATCTATTTTTAGCCGTGGCGGCCATCTTGATTTTCCGGCCGACCTGAAATTTTGCTCGGATCAAGAAGACATCAGGAGCAACATTCCTGTGAAGTTTTATGAAAATCTGTAAAGTAGTTTCAGAGGAGTAGTCGCTACAAGTTTTCATTATATAACTCTATGTAAACAAAGATGGCCACTGGCAGCCATGTTTAACGTCGAATCAAAACGATTTTCGACAAGGACCAACATCATGTCATGCTGATCATTTTAGAAAAAGTCCCATGTCAATATCTCTTATAGTTTTCAAGAAGTAGTCGCTACAAACTTGTATTTTGAAAATTTATTTTTAGCCGTGGCGGCCATCTTGAATTTCCGGCCGACCTGAAATTTTGCTAGGATCAATAATACATCAAGAGCAACATTCGTGTGAAGTTTCATGAAAATCCGTCAAGTAGTTTCAGAGGAGTAGTCGCTACAAGTTTTTATTATATAACTCTATGTAAACAAAGATGGCCGCTGGCAGCCATGTTTAAAGTCGAATCAAAACGATTTTTGAGAAGGACCAACATCGTGTCTTTAGAAAAAGTCCAAAATCAATATCACTTATAGTTTTCAAGAAGTAGTCGCTACAAACTTGTATTTTGAAAATCTATTTTTAGCCATGGCGGCCATCTTGAATTTCCGGCCGACCTGAAATTTTGCTAGGATCAATAAGACATCAAGAGCAACATTTCTGTGAAGTTTCATGAAAATCCGTCAAGTAGTTTCAGAGGAGTAGTCGCTACAAGTTTTCATTATATAACTCTATGTAAACAAAGATGGCCACTGGCAGCCATGTTTAATGTCGAATCAAAATAATGTCGGATAACCATCATGTCATGCTGATCATTTTAGAAAAAGTCGCATATCAAAATCACTTATAGTTTTCAAGAAGTAGTCGCTACAATCTTATTTTTTAAAAATCTATTTTTAACTGTGGCAGCCATCTTGAATTTCTGGCCGATCTGAAATTTTGCTAGGATCAATTAGACATTAAGAGCAACATTCCTGTAAAGTTTCATGAAAATCCGCCAAGTAGTTTCAGAGGAGTAGTCGCTACAAGTTTTTACTATATAACTCTATGTAAACAAAGATGGCCGCTGGCAGCCACGTTTAACGTCGAATCAAAACGATTTTTGATAAGGACCAACATCATGTCATGCTGATCATTTTAGAAAAAGTCACATATCAATATCACTTATAGTTTTCAAGAAGTAGTCGCTACAAACTTGAATTTAAAAAATCTATTTTTAGCTTTGGCGGCCATCTTGGATTTCACATCAACATGAATTTTTGCTAGGATCAACTAGACTTCATGGGCAACATTTCTGTAAAGTTTTATGAATATCCATCCAGTAGTTTCAGAGGAGTAGTCGCTACAAGTTTTCATTATATAACTCTATGTAAACAAAGATGGCCGCTGGCAGCCATGTTTAATGTCAAATCAAAACGATTTTCGACAAGGACCAACATCATGTCATGCTGATCATTTTAGAAAAAGTCCCATATCAATATCACTTATAGTTTTCTAGAAGTAGTCGCTACAAACTTGAATTTAAAAAATCTATTTTTAGCTTTGGCGGCCATCTTGGATTTCACATCAACATGAATTTTTGCTAGGATCAACTAGACTTCATGGGCAACATTTCTGTAAAGTTTTATGAATATCCATCCAGTAGTTTCAGAGGAGTAGTCGCTACAAATAAAAGTTAACGGACGGACAGACGGACAGACGGACGGACAGACGGACGGCAACGGACGCCGCACCACGGCATAAGCTCTGCTGATCTCTGATCAGTTGAGCTAAAAACTTCAGTTTCAGTTATAGTATAAAGAGTAATTCTATTGGGCATTGCTGAGTTAGGTTACCTATAATAAGTTATGGCATTAATTTGTGAACGTGTTATTTATTATCTGTTTGAACAAATATTTTAAGTGAAGATGATTCTTAAATGTTGTTGTTTTTTTTTACTATTTAGGGCGAGGCAGAGGATGTAAGGCAAGACAATGCAGCTGATGAAGTTCAAGAGAAGAAAGAGACAAAAAGAAGGCAACAGCCACAAAACAAAGAGGTAATATGTTTGAAATTTAAGTTCTCATAGAACCGATTTCGTGTTTAATTTAAATTATAATGGCATAGAATGATACATGCTTTTTACGAAAGATAAGTTTGGTGAAATATGTTTTAAAATACAGTTGACACAAAATAGATTTATATTATTTTAAATATTTTGTTTTGTACTATTTAGGATGAGGCATGTAATGATGAAAAGCAAGAAAAGAAAAGAAGACAACAGACCCAGAAGACAGAGGTAGAGATTTTAAGTACTTCTCATATTACCATATTTATCATATTAATTATACGATAGTCTATGATGGGTGGAATATGACAGACCATGTGTAAGCAAACTGTAAACATCAATACATATTTATTTATATTATTTTCATTACAAGGAATAATGACAGACACACAGGGATCACTTTGTCGGTGGTTGTCTGTCGTTCGTCACACTTTAACCTAACACTGGCCATAATTATCTCCCTGAAGGGCTAGCATATAGTTGCCTTTTCGTCAGTGTGTCCGTCACTCCTTCTTATCCGGAGCATATCTTCAAAACTACTAATGGGACTGTAATGAAACTTTACGCAATGATAGAGGGCAATGAGAGGAAGTGCAGAGTGCAAGAACCGTAACTGTCATCTTTCAAATTAGAGTTACTGCCCTTTGTAATATTATACTTAGAATTGTTGTCCAGAGAATATCTTCAAAACTACTGATTGGACTGCAATGAAACTTCAAATAATGATAGAGGGCAATGAGACATGGAATAGCCCCTAGATTAATAAGCATACATGCTAACTTAATGATAAATACTAAAGATTGCAGTTTGTACCTCAAAACTTGATTCTATTTACATTACATTTAACCGTGTATGTTATTACTGAGGTATGTTTGAATCTTAATTATTTCTTGTGTAGCTCCTTTTTTCTCAAACATGAATACTTTAAATGTAATAAATAGCACAAATACACAAAAAAAAAAAAATATTATTCCTCATTAACCATAATTGTGAATACAATGCAAACAACTTTAAGATTATAATTATTGTATCGTTTTGTTTAACTTCAGAAAACTACCTTCAGTGTCGGGGACAGAGTGGATGGATACTGGAGCGAATGGGATGAGTGGTGTAGCGGACAGGTGATAGGCGTTGTTATGAATGGTAAATGTTATATGAGACAATACTTAATGGATAAACGTTTTTGTGAAGTCAAAATGACAGCAACAGAACAAAATTTTGCGTGCTACAAACTCGTAGTTTCCGCAAAATAAGTTTAGTTGGCAATTCGATTTTGCAACCAAACTTGCTGTGTGGGGTAGCTTCCCTTATGAAAATGTGATCTTTTCACGAGCTCGTCGACGAGCTCGTCGCATGCTCGTACGAGCTCGTACGAGCATGTAACATGCTACTTGCGATCTTATTTACAGACATGGTGCTCGCAGGAGATCGTATAAATTTTTACCTCATTTTATCTGAAGGGAAGATCGTGCAAGCTTGTGCAAGCTAGTTGCTTTTACGAGCTCGCTATAAGCCAACAAGCACAAATTTAAGATCATGTGTTTATATATAATTAAGGGTTAATATTTATATGTATATATTCATATATATATACATATAAATATTAATTATTAATATAATTATAATTGTTATATAATTGCACCGAGAAAGTAATACCTACCCCTGCAGAAATAAATCCAAGCATTTTTTCATTCTTAAGAATTCTTTAGAATTCCAAGGAAGCTCAATGTTTTCTCTTTTGGAAAAACATTGGCTTTCCTTGGAATGAAAACTCCTAGAAATTCCATGGAATTTTCAAGATTGTTTTTTGGATAAAGTTTGGAAAACATTGGATTTGAAATCCATCAAAATCCAATGTTTTTCCCTGTGCATAAACATTGAATTTCTTTGGACTTCTACTCTCTGTCCATCAGCATACTTCAGAAAAGCTTGGAAAAGCTTGGACTTAAATTCTTGACCAGAAAAAAAAAGTCCAATGTTTTCCAAGGTTTTCACAATTGGAAAAGGATTGGTATACTTTGGACTTATTTACTACTTCTATTGCTGCTGCTACAACTACTACCACTACTACTACTACTTCTACTACAACAACAATAGCAACTGCTGCTGCTGTTACTATATATACTACATGTACTACTTATACTACTAATGCTGTTACTACTACTACTGTTGCTCTACTACTACTACTGCTGTTGTTGCTGCTGCTACTACTACAAGCGCTACTTCTACTACTACTACTGCTATTGCTGCTCTACTACTACTACTACTGATTTAGTTGCTGCTGATACTGCTGTTACTACTACATGTACTACTACTACTTCTGTTACTACTACTACTACTGCTGCTGCTGATGCTGCTCTACTACTACTACTTCTACTACTGCTGTAGTTGTTGCTGATACTGCTGTTACTACTACATGTACTACTTCTACAACTACTGCTGTTACTATTACTACTACTACTGCTGCTGCTATAATACTACTGCTGTTGTTGCTACTGCTGTTACTACTACATACACTACTTCTACTACTACTGCTTTACTACTACTACTACTACTACTGCTGCTGCTCTACTTCTAATATATTTACTACTACTGCTACTGTTGCTGCTGCTACTGGTGTTACTACTACATGCATTACTTCTACCACTACTGCTGTTTCTACTGCTACTGTTGCTGCTCTACTATTCCTACTTCTATTAGTACTGATGTTGTTGCTGCTGCTACTGCTGCTGCTACTGCTGTTACTACTACATGCACTACTTCTACTACTATTGCTGTTACTACTGCTGCTCTACTACTGATGTTGTTGCTGCTGCTACTGCTGTTACTACTACATGTACTACTTCTACTACTACTACTGCTGCTCTACTACTACTACTACTACTATTACTACTGCTGTTGCTGCTGCTCTACTTCTAATACTTCTACTACTACTACTGCTGTTGTTGCTGCTGCTACTGGTGTTACTACTACATGCACTACTTGTACCACTACTGCTATTACTCCTACTACTGTTGCTGCTCTACTCTATATTCCTACTTCTACTAGTACTGCTGCTGTTGATGCTGCTGCTGCTACTGCTGTTACTACTACATGCACTATTTCTACTACTACTGCTGTTACTACTACTACTGCTGCTCTACTACTACTCATGTTGTTGCTGCTGCTACTGCTGTTACTACTACTACATGTACTACTTCTACTACTACTACTGCTGTTACTAATACTAATACTACTGCTGCTGCACTACTGTGGCATCAGCAGTGAGAACAACAACCATTAATAAAATTAAAAAAGAAATTATAATAAAATTAACATTGGTGATTATAATAATATAAATAATTGATCACTGTTTTCTTTGAATTGGCTATTGCTGCTGCTCTACTTCTAATACTTCTACTACTGCTGTTGTTGCTGCTGCTACTGGTGTTACTACTACATGCACTACTTGTACCACTACTGCTATTACTCCTACTACTGTTGCTGCTCTACTCTATATTCCTACTTCCACTAGTACTGCTGCTGTTGATGCTACTGCTGCTACTGCTGTTACTACTACATGCACTATTTCTACTACTACTGCTGTTACTACTACTACTGCTGCTCTACTACTACTCATGTTGTTGCTGCTGCTACTGCTGTTACTACTACATGTACTACTTCTACTACTACTACTGCTGTTACTAATACTACTGCTGCTGCACTACTGTGGCATCAGCAGTGAGAACAACAACCATTAATAAAATTAAAAAAGAAATTATATTAAAATTAACATTGGTGATTATAATAATATAAATAATTGATCACTGTTTTCTTTGAATTGGCTACACAGTTAAATGATGTTCAAACACCTGTATAATAAACACAATGTACATGTATCATATACAGTCATGTACTAGGATCAGTTAACAGATTTCCAAAATACTAAAAACACAGAACAGTCTTAATGTAGCCCTTTGTATTGGCAAGTCAGGATAAATTCCCAAGAGAATCATTGCCAGATGTGAGGTGATAAGAGGATTATGTCCATCTATTGGCCACACATTAGTGGTACATTTAGCATAATATACTCTGAATTAACCTTAATGTTACCCCTGATCTGAAGAGAGTTGATTGGTTAAACAAAATACCGGCCATTTTGAATATTTCTAACATGTTGGGCACATGTATTTGTTTATTATCTTATTTAATGAAGTACTAAATTGTGAAATCATTTGTATTGAAACTCTTGATTCTGTTGGATACAAGTGACTGGCTATATTTTACTGAAGGATAATAAATAAGACAGAAGCTTGACAACAGTACTGAGTAGAATGAAATGTGATGTTTACAGTCAGGTATGTATTAATCTACTTCAAATTATCAATACAAGTAATGTTCATCAAAGATTGTGAAATGTCTCAGATTGCCAGTGAATTAATTTTATATTTATTTGAAAGTAGAAAGCTTAGACTTATTGTTCATTATATTTTGGAAAGTTTGACTATTTTAAAAGCTGCTGAAGCAGATGATCTTCCTATAATCATTTTGCCTATTTCTGCTGTTATGGACACCCATGGTGAAGAAGAGATTTATCCAAACCTCTTTAAAACAGATGATATAAACAACTCATAAATATGACTTAATTGTTCTTAAACATGACTTGTATATGTTTTCACATGACAGTGATTTAAATTCACTTGTAATAAACTTAAAAATACTTTTTTAGAACTGAAAGAAACTGCTTTCATTAGGGGCCATATGAGGGGCTGGTACCAGACAAACCAGGAGATGAAGTCTTGGAGGAAACATGTTCCATATTTAGCATGTAAAAGTAAGTTTCCCATGTATCTTTGGTTTGACTTAGAGTATATACATTTCGGAATTGCAGTAGACATTAAGCTACTAATTCTCTGATAACTAGTTTACTGTTCCAAATTGAAATCAATAATAAGAGCAACTAGTCTTATCTGATAATTCTGCTCTCCTTTTTAAAAAATATGTTGAAAAAGTAGATTGGCCACATTACATTGAGGCTAGAATTGCAGCACTTGGCTAATTGTCATATTTTATCCACCTTTAAATTCTAGATTTGCCTTTTATTTTTAATCTTAAAGTATATGGTAAATAGGAATATGATCTGTGTATTTTCTTTCAGAATATGTCAGACCTTAGCATGAACCAAGAAACACAGGATGAACACATTACCGGGAACCAAGATTTATGATTCTTTCATATAGTTATATGCACTATAAGTACATTATTTTGTAGTGTTTTTTATTTTAATGATTGTAAAATGGTTTAAGTTTAAATCGATCATATTTATGTTATTGGGCAGATGTAGAAATGATGCAAATTCAACCTGTAAGAACATCCGATTAATTTTAAATATATTTTTTTCTAGAAGAATAATTTAGTTTAAACACAACATATCAAGAATACTTTGTATAAGCCAGTGTCAAATAGGTTGCTGTAAAATTTATTTTATTAAAAATAAAATAAAAAATATGAATATTTTATTATCATTGTCACCAGCAATGCAAGTCCAAAAAGATCTTATATTGTTTCTGCTTTATGTTTTTGCAGAGAACTTGGAATTCCTAGGAAATCCTAGCAATATCCAAAGGTCCTATAATCACTGCAATAATAGTCTTACATAATGCAGGCATATCCCATACTACCTATATGGTAGCATCTATATATACAATTAAATGCGTGCAAAATTCCAATAGGTAGCTCGCGGCGAGTTTGCCATGAGTTCGCGACGAGCTCGTTACGAGCTTGCGACGAGCTTCTGGGAAAGCCCGCAACGTGCTCGTCACAAGCTCGCGACGAGCTCATGGCAAAGCCCGCAGCGAGCTCACGCGTGCTTGTCATGAGCTCGCGCATGCTTGTCACAAGCTCACGACGAGCTCATGGCAGAGCTCGCGCGTGCTTGTCACGAGCTCGCACATGCTCGTCACAAGCTCGCGACGAGCTCATGTCAGAGCTCGCGCGTGCTTGTCACGAGCTCGCGCGTGCTCGTCACGTGCTCATAATCGTTCCAAATCCGTGCTTGTTACAAGGTCGTAACAAGCTCGTGGCGAGCTCGTTAAATATCTAAAATATAAGCTCGTTATTTTTGTAGGGGAATTATATGGAAAGAAAGCTGAAGATTCATTTGAGGCCACTGGGATCAAGGTTGCCGTTACTATAAATAGAAAAAATCTTCCTCTCAATAACTAATGTTAGTAGTGAGATAATAGGATGAAACTTGCTGTGTGGGATAGCTTTTACAGATTGCATTAGCTATCACTGCATAAGATTGTTTCTTGTATCTATTGTATCAATGTTTTTCTTTACATTTCAGGAGAACAGATCAAAATGAGATTTAACGATGGTGTGGTTAAATTGATGAAGAAGAAAGACATCCGCAGTGTTGCATAATTTGTGTTTTAACAGACTGGACCCCCCCCCCCCCCCCCCTCCCACCCCCGTGATACATTATATTTGTTTAATAACTGGCTAATTCATCTTGTGTCGGCAAGATGAATTTAGTATAGGGATAAATCGCCTTCCCTTATGTGTACGGATGGTCAATGCAAACACCATTACCTCTATGTGTTTATGCTGTTGGATTATTTGCAAACGATTTGTAATAAAACTGCTTAACCAATATTTTCTATTCAGTTATTGCATCTTGATACCTAACTTGTCTTACATGTTTATTGGGAGACTTTTATGACGAGCAGTAATGCAGTTATTTACCTTGTCATTTAACATTGTTTACTATGGATAATCATTAAAAGAAAACAGTTCCACTAAATTTTCAAGCTGCAATCTGGCTCGGAATAAATTGGCGACACTACACTGAAACTACATAATGCTAAATGCTAAAGTTTGCCTTTTTAACCGTCTAATTCATCTTGTGTTTCGTTTCGGCAAGATAAATTTAGTATAGGTATAAATGGTAAACCCTTTCTCGCCTTTCCTTATGTAGTTATTCCTTTTTGTGAAAACGTTCACAATAAAAAATGGCCATGTTCAAAACATCTATTGACTTGAGGTAGATTTTGGTGCATCTGCGGTATATGGATGGTCAATGAAAACACCATTACCTCTATGTATTTATGCTGTTGGATTATTTGCAAACGATTTGTAATAAAACTGATTAACCAATATTTTCTATTCAGTTATTGAATTTTGATACCTTGTTTATTGGGAGACATTATGAAACTACATTATGCTAAATGATAAAGTTTGCCTTTCTGAAATTTGATTGTACAGGTGGAGGATTAATCCTCCATTTCCTTTCTTAATTTATTGATGTTTTAACTGCTTTGTTGAACAAAATCTTACATGAATGTGGGGGCGAGGATTAATCCTCCTTTCTCTTTGATTTCGGAAAATTAGTATTTTAAAATTTGCTCAAGTTTGCCTTTTTGAAATTTGATTGTACAGGCGGAGGATTAATCCTCCATTTCATTTCTTAATTTATTGTAGAAAACTCAACTAATGCATATTTTCAATAAATAACTTTGTCTGATATTTTTTATATGCGGGACGAGGATTAATCCTCCTTTCTCTTTAAACAAACTTTTGAGTGATGTTTTAGCTCTGTTTTGTTAAACAAAAATGTGGGGGCGAGGATTAAACCTCCTTTTTCTTTGATTTTTGGAAAATTAGTATTTTAAAATTTTGCTAGAGTTTGCCTTCATTGAAAGTTAATTGTACAGGTGGAGGATTAATCCTCCAATCATTTCATAATTTATTGTAGAAAACTCAATTAATGCATATTTTCAATAAAAAACTTCATATGATATTTGGAAAATTAGTATTTTAAAATTTTGCTAAAGTTTACATTTTTTGAAAGTTGATTGTACAGGTGGAGGATTAATCCTCCATTTCATTTCTTAATTTATTGTAGAAAACTCAATGCATAATTTCAATAAAAAAGTTAATCTAATATGTTTTTGCAAACATGGATATGCAGGACGAGGATTAATCCTCCTTTCTCTTTAAACACAGTTTTGAGTGATGTTTTAGCTCTGCTCTGTTGAACAAAATCTTACATGAATGTGGGAGCGAGGATTAATTCTCCTTTCTCTTTGATTTCGGAAAATTAGTATTTTAAAATTTGCAATCTGGCTCAGAATAAATTGGCAAACTATACACTGAAACTACATAATGCTAAATGCTCATGTTTGCCTTTTTGAAATTTGATTGTACAGGTGGAGGATTAATCATCCATTTTCTTTCTTAATTTATTAATTTATTGATGTTTTAACTGCTTTGTTTAACATCTTGCATGAAGGTGGGGGCGAGGATTGATCCTCCTTTCTCTTTGATTTCGGAAAATTAGTATTTTAAAATTTGCTCAAGTTTGCTCAAACCCACAGACACACACCAGTACCTTCTGCCCAACAGTTGCCACCCTAAACACTGCTGCAAGAACATACCGTTCAGTCTTGCACTTCGTATCAGACGAATATGTTCAAACACCAATACATTCGAAATCAGAGCAAGCGAACATGAAAAATTTTGTTAATTTTAATATTTGTCTATTATACTTACGACAACATTACAATTGCAAGATACTCAACTTGCCTTAATCCACGAACGGAAAAACTTCCCCAAATACCCTTCCCGGGACTCCCGGCACCAAGGGCGCCGCCAAATACACCCGTACAAGCAAGAGTCACACAGAGTTACTTCCTCTTTCCGCAAATAAGTCCTAAATTAAGGAGGGGTGGGTAGTTAATGTTGTCGTAAGTATAATAGACAAATATTAAAATTAACAAAATTTTTCATATTGGTCTATAGATAGCTTACGACAACATTACAATTGCGACTTTAACACAATGAGCTGGGGTGGTACAATGTAACCTGTTATGAGTGCCCGAATATGTAAAGGGGATTTGAACAACTCTGAACAACAAGTAACAAAGCACGCTCAAACCTGCTCTAATTACAAGAAATTAAAGCAGACGAGAGCATGAACCCAAGCAACTTACACTCACCATAGCGTAATCTGGGATCCTGACTGGCGATACAGCCAGTAGGAGGAGCCTCTAAAACTTCTTAGATGGGCAGATGAACGTTACAAGGTGAATATGGCAACCTCATAAGTCCTTCAATTCGTTCAAGGACAATAAGTCCACCACCATCTAAAATTATAATCGGCAATTTCAAGCTAATCCATGGAACAGAAAATTTTTTTGTATTACATAGATCATTTAAATAAGTATCGACCCCCTGATTCAATACTTAAAATAACAGCTTCATAACTGAGCTGTAAATGTAACTATGAACACCAGATAACTGTGTGAAGCATAGAATACTATGAACAATACAATATGTATAAACCAAACACCTTTGGAACATAGTGGTATGAAGTGCTTACAAACCAAGATAAGCAAAATAATAAATAAAACTGCAACCGATTTGTATGCCCAAAGTTACAGACTTGGGCAAGGCCAAGTCAGCTAACTGGCAGAGCAGCACAACCCCATGACTGACTGGGTAGTAAGAACTGGACCCAGTGAAAAATTATTTAAGATAGAATCTAACAAATAATTTGTGAATTTTAAGAATATAAAGGCTCTGACTTTAGTAGCCTTATTGGAGTTGCATTAGGTATACACCCAGACAAAACCAAACAGATTGTTACTGGAATATCCCCAGAAGGGGTTAAACGAGATCCCTTTAGTAGCATGAGCCTGATGACACTTCAGTTCCTAGAATGGGCTCACTAAATCTGAGCCACAAGGCTAAAAGAAGATAGTCTAAAGGGTAGTCTATCTAAGATTAACCGAAAAGTTCAAAGGAGGGCCGGAGAACAGAAGTCAAACAGGCCAAAAAGAGCCACTTTAACTTCTAAGTATTCTAAACTAAGAAGGGGAGTGATATAAGCTCAAAGTGGGAAACAAGAAAAAACCCAACTCCGACTGCGGTGGGAGTGTAAACAAACAATGCGTTACACTTATTCTAACCAGCTAAACCTCTGTGACCTCAGAGTAGCCCAGTGAAGGACCTCCTAGAGGTACAATTGTGTGAGCAACTATTACAGAAACTGAAGTCTGAAGATGTAGTTTGAATCGACAAACGTGAGGTTGCATACTGATTCCGAATGAATCAGTGGCAGAGGTAGACTGTAAAACCTGATATAAACCCCGCTTAGGGAAGAAATCAAGATGGACAGAAGTGCTGCCCGTACGAACTGCGACGCCCGTAAAGCAGGCGTAATATTGATAACTAAACCAGGCGTAATTTTGATGGTGACCAGGCGTACAGGTGGTTTTGATAAGAATGTAGAAACCAGGCGTAAAATGAGGCGTAATATGTAATTGAGTCCGTCTGGCCAAAAACCAGGCATAAATAAAACCAGGCGTAAATAGAGCCAGGCGTAAATAAACCAGGCGTAAATAATAAAAGAATTTATTTATTCAGGGCAACACACCTAGTTAGTGAACAAACCTACCATGTGGCCCTCTAAGCCAAACTGAGAGATCCTTAGACATGCATTTAGGGCAGCTCTACGAAACCCCTAGACCACGGCAGAATGTCCCCTTGAATGTGGCTGTGTATGGGCACGCACCCCCCCCCCCCCTTGTTCTGACCAAGGCAGAATGTCACCTTGAATGTGGTTGTGCACACGCATTCACCCGCAAATCTGTGTTCTAGTAAAAGATCTAGCCGAAAAGAAACTGTGTTTCCATACGAATGTGGCATATAGAACCAATAAATAAATAGATGCCAGATGTATCTCAAACTGCCTGAAGGAAAGACTTCAAAAAGAGAAGTCCGGCTCTTATGGCATAATTAATGTACGGATTAGAAGCCGGGTCTAACAATAGTATAGCCTACCATAATGTTAGGAACTTACTCATACTGATAGACCTACTCTCTAAACTGATAGAAAACAAGGAGAATGTATCCTGGTTCTAGCAATATTAAACAGGAGGGGGTATGAAAAACAAATACGCCAACTATCATCAGTACCCCTAGGGCTAATGGAGAACGAACCCTGGCACTACAGCCCATTAACTGTATGACTGTATGGAGAAGTGGGAGGGGTAAGGAATCTAGAAACTGGACAATGATCTTAGCTGCAAGAAAAGGAGTGTTATGTCCTGCAACCGCATCTAATAAGCTACACAAGGAACGCAACCCCAGAGGTAAGAGATGAATGACGAAGAACTCCATCAGACAAGGCTTAGTCAGAGGAACCGCGAACAAACCCACTTAGGGTTGAGGATAGCGGCTTTGAAGCCGATTACTCCGAACTTACTGAAACTGCCTAACAGGTGTAAACCGGGGGCGGAGAGCAGCCCGTGCTTGGCTGCCCGCTCATTAGTACCGTCGCCTTCGCTTTGCAGCTCCGGCTCTGGAGGTACCCCGTGGAGATTTAAGCGGTACAGAAGGATACCTTAATCAACCCTAGGGTAATCCCAAAACCCCACAGGTGTATCAGTGAGAAAACACGCATAATACACTCGTGCTAAGGCTCTGGTGAAAATAAGTTTTTCTAATAAGAAAATCCTTATATTCACGACAAACCAAAAATGATTCTATTAATAACTTATTATGTACTCTAACCTTGATACTTAAGCAGCAAAACATAATGCGCTAAAACAGAGACGACAAAAGGTCAACAGCGGCATTATGTCTGTCGATATTTCACAAGTGAAACACAAACAATGAAATATAAGGTATATCATAATATCCACAAAAAAAAAACAAAAAAAAAAACAAAACAACAAGATGCCAGTTGTCTTTGTGGCTGGTATGGGACACGTAAAACCGGACTCCTCCCTTACAGGGCGAAAGCTCTATCAACTGAGCTAACCGGGACACCATCATAAAACAGAGGTGAGTGGCAGTGATATCAAGTAAGAGACTAACCACTCAGCCACGGAAGTCCCCCATATCAACTTACCAGCAAAAGGAAGACTCAGCCAGCAACTGCATGTGCAAATGAATAAAACAGCATCTGCCACTGTAATTAATTTATATAACTTACCTCAAAAAAGGTGGTGATATACATGTACATAGATATCATTAACTTTTCAAATTAGAGGCACACAGAGCAAAGTAGCCGGGTATTAGATAGATACTAGTATACAATATTAGTAAAAGTATTCATATTAGCCTGGTAGAAAGGTTTAAGTAGCAGGGCGAATTAACCGCCTACCTCTTAATGACACCCCTTGATATAAATACTACCGGCGCTAAATAAAATAAATGCTCATATCCCTGCAAGTCTGATGAGCATAATCCATAGACTGGCAATAATCATCTTAGTCCTGCCACAAACAGTACTCAACAAGGCGATAGGACAAGTTGAATTAGGTGTCCTGATAAGGAAAACCATATACAGAAAGAAATAAACTGATTTACTTCTTAAGACTGTGGCTACAATTAACGCTGAAACCTATGCACGTTATGGCGAAGGCCATGAATTCTTACCCTAATCATTAGAGTATGACGGAGAAGCCGTAGTCACTTACATCATCCTTGATATTCTTGTGACGGAACTCGACAGCAGGTATCGACTTCTATCGAGGTTACCTGCAAAACAAGTTCTGTAGTTAAGTCCGTAAGGACAGAAAAGAACAAAGTAATTCACTAAGAATCTTTAGTTTAAGACAAGTATCAGATTCCTGTAGTGGTTATAAAGCAAACCATGAGAGGAAATACTTTAAATTGAATACTCTTAACGCTTTTTGTAAACGCCGAGATATTCAAAGATATAAAAGCATTAAATAAGTTTCTAAAATCGAGAACATAGGTAGACAATGCTTAAGAAGTGTTTACAAATGTTGCAACAACTTGGAAAAAAAAGGGTAATTCTGTTCGACAAAAGAATGAATTCTATTTGAGAATAGAATACCACCAGGCCTGCTATTAATCAGAATCAGAGATAAGACTTCGATAATTTACCTTCTCTGATGTAGATGGCCTGTATAGAGCGCCCTGTCAGTAGGAAGATATGACTTCCCTATGAATTAAAAAGGCCTTTCCCAGTAGGGAGCACCGTCTAGGAAAGTATGATTTCCTAAAGAGGTCTCAGTCCTATTGATGGTAAGTGTTTCTGACACCACACTGAAAAGGAAGAACAAGGAAAGTGTCTCTGACACATTTTACTAGTATGTTAAAAGTATGTGTCAGAAGTGGGATCTGAAACCACGTGTAAGGTCGTGGACCAGAACACTCGTTTATGAAGGTATAACCTTGAGTCTGGCGCATTAGACCATTCGGCCCTCCTGACAGGTAATCCATATGTTTATCTTTATTTCTTAATTGCTATCATATGATTTGATTACCTGTTAGTTCAATGTCATGTTCACATTGTTATGAATATTACAATAAAATATTCTATTCTATTCTATTTAATCTGTGATTATACAACACGTAAGAAATTATAATAACAGATAATTGTGACCCATGACAGAAACTTCCCCTACATGTGAGTACCAACACATAAACCTAAGTCCTCTTCCCATACCATAGAAAGAAGTCTTATTTAGCTTCCCTCCAGACAACTAGTCTGGATTTTATACTAGCAGAGACCTTCAGAAGAGACTATATCCTTCGTTAGGTGGCCCTAACCATAACAACGGTATTGAATACAGTAAGAATACCGTAAGAATACCCTTTCGGCCCTAGGCCGTGCTTAAAAGCATAAATTTCAGCTGAGGAAGTATTACCTGAGCTGTCTCTAGACAGGTGACGGTTGCTCCTAGACCGCCCTCTGTGTGTTGACTCTCTGAAAGGTGACCTGGAGGAGTGAATGGAATCTGTTCTGAGGACCTTCAGATTACCCATGAGGCAGAGAGTTTGTAGTCGGCGTGACCCCCGCACTACCTGGTAGCTTGAGCAGGAGTGGGTGGGGTACGGGACTTTCTTTAGTGAGCGCAAGATAGTCGACGTCGTTCATTGACTGAGCTAAGCGGGCTATTTGGTTGTCTCCAAGCGAATGCGACCACTCCAACAGTGTACCCACGAGGTAGAGAGTTATCTGAGTCACCATGGTCCCCCGGACAGGAGTGGGTGGGGTATGGGACTGCATATGGCTGGGTTGGGGGACATCACCGATAGAAGGTCAGGACTTCGTACGGGTGATGTTTCCAATCCCTGGGAGTCCGGACGGGCCGTAGTGGGCTAGGGCCCGACTCCCCATTGATGTTTCCTTCACAGGAGTGGGTGGGGAATGGGACTGCATATGGCTGGGTTGGGGGACATCACCGATAGAAGGTCAGGACTTCGTACGGGTGATGTTTCCAATCCCTGGGAGTCCGGACGGGCCGTAGTGGGCTAGGGCCCGACTCCCAATTAGACTAAGGTCCCACTCCCCATTGCTGTTACTGAAATATAGAAAATAACAGCAGAAGGTGTTCTAAAAGCACCAACTGTGATTATATAACAAACAACACGAACCCAATAATATAAGAAAACTATTTACTGGAGTGTTGACACGAGTAGGAGGGGTGTCTACGTTCCGGTGTCAAATTCAAAACTTCTAATAGAAGTTAAAAGCTATTTTTCGACAGAATTTACAAATGTTGGTAAACCGGAAGTAGACAGAATATGGTTGTTTACGAATTGCGGTCTGTATTAACTGCGTAAAGAACAAAAGCCGGTGTAAAAAACACCAATTACGATCATAAACTCGTAAGAAAATAACATATGGGAAGTAAAATTAAAGTAATAAAACAATTAAAACCATTTGTTACGTGGAAAAAGACAAATATTTTGAGACCGTCGATTTATCGCGTTCTTTACCGATGACGCCACGACGGAAAGAGGAAGTAACTCTGTGTGACTCTTGCTTGTACGGGTGTATTTGGCGGCGCCCTTGGTGCCGGGAGTCCCGGGAAGGGTATTTGGGGAAGTTTTTCCGTTCGTGGATTAAGGCAAGTTGAGTATCTTGCAATTGTAATGTTGTCGTAAGCTATCTATAGACCAATTTTCGGAGCACCTTACAAGGCGAGGTTACTGCAAGACAGACATTGTCAATGCAATAGACAAAGCACGGAACCTCAACAGAAAAGAACTCCTTGAATACCAGTCGAAGACAAACAGTTCAGAGCAAACTTTACCATTCGTGCTTACATACCATCCTGACCTTCCCAATGTGAAACAGATTATTAATAAACACTGGCCACACATAGAGGAGTCAGAACGTCTGAACAAAATGCTGCCTAGAAAACCCATTATGGCGTACAGGAGACCTAAAAGTCTCCGCGACATCCTTGTTGCAGCCAAGTTGAAACCCGACTCCAATACTCAGACCACAGGACAGTCAGGCCCTTGCCATACATCGAGATGTCAGACTTGTAAATACATGTCTCCCGCAAATTATTTCTTATCTTCACTCGGTGCCAAAAACACAATCAAAAGTGTCACAAACTGCAAATCCGCAAACGTTATCTACTTAATGACGTGCTTGATTTGCAAAAAACAGTATGTCGGTGAAACAAAGCAGGCGTTGAACCTCCGATTTAACCTCCATCGCTCAGATTGTAAATTACGTAGGTTTGCTAGGTCGCCAGCGGCCGAACACTTCAGTTCAGAAGGCCACACGTTCAACGACTTGTCTCTGACATGCATCGAACACAATCCAAATTGGACCGACGGAGAACGTAAATTGCGTTAAACGTACTGGATAAGACGCTTAAACACAAAACATCCAGTAGGAATCAACAAAGGGGACTAGATACATCTTACAGAATATATAAATGTTAACACACATACTCCGGTTTTTATTACTTCCCTTGATCCAATTTTCTCCATTTATATATTATTTTAGCCTTATTCAATTAACTTTAGAGTTGTTTTTGCTATATCCTGCAGTATCGATTCTTTGTCTTATGTATAGAGGTAGGGTTATTCACTCACATACTCTCTCTTCATAACTAAAAATAAATGTCAGCGTACAATTTTACTTTAATCCAACCAGCAATGTTCTATTATTAGTACTTTTGTTACTTCCCTTGATCAAAATATCTCCATTTATTTAATTTAATTTGTTTAGCCTTAGTCATTGTTTTTACTAGCTTTGGAGTTGCTTTATACTTTATCCTGCAGTATCGATTTTAGGTTTAAGCTTTTGAGGTAGGGCTTGTGTTATCTTTTTCACATTTTAACTCTCTCTTCATAACTAAATGTCAGGGTACAGTTCTTCCCTCATCCAACCAGATATGTTCTTTTATTAGTATCACATTTGGCTCCAGAGTGTCTATTCAAAGTAAAAAGTTTCTGCAACACTGCCAAACGATAAGTTGTTTTTCAAAGAGTTTTATTTAAACTGCCGTGTATTTTAGGTCTCACTAAACAGTTATTTCCCATGCCAGTGACGGTAGGAACTTTCTGGAGCTTAAAAAAAAGATCTGTGTTATTCGGTTCTTGCTTATTTCTTAAAATGTGCAAATATTTTCTCTTTTTTTGTTTCAGGTGACAAGAATGGGACAAGTTCATGATTTCATACAGGTTAGGATATGCCTGAATGTTTCTGAGCCCAGATCTGAGAATCTAATACTGGGTTGATACATTTGAAAATGTCAGTGAAATGGACAAATTCAAGAGGGTCTCTTCAAACTATTGATATTAAAAAAAAGCAAATTGGTCAACCCCGTGTTTTTTGTTGGATATTTCGTGCAACAGACATCAAGTTTCACAAAGAAAATATTTTTAAAAAAATTCATTAAGTTCTACAGTGGTCCAGAGGGGTCCTGCTTCATATGCAGAGCTATGCAAAATTAACGGTGTTGTGAGACGTTTAACCAAACCTCATCCAGTTCAGAAGACGCTTGCTCAAATAGCAGCTGATTGATGCAGATTTGTGTTTTCTGAAAAAACAGCCTTCAAAATGGAAACAAGTGAGTTTGATGATTGTAAAATGGCATCAGGTGTGGATTTTAACAAGTTTTTAATGATTTTACAGTGTAAAATTGACTATGGTGTAAGACATTCGGACTGTATGCTGTACAACAACAACACCTTGGATGGAGTTATGCATAAGAAGTCTGGTTACTCTCAATATGGGAGACAATCCATTCAACTTGGAACAACACACACTCATTTGAACGTTTCCGCACACATGGCAACATATATTTATGTAAAGAGTGTCTCGGGTTTGCTTCGGAACCTTCATGTGAGCTGCCTAATGTAATAATAGTTTGTGTCCGAGATATGACCAGCTGAGCTTGGAACCACATCCAACAAACTGTGAGAGAAACAGATGTCTCCACACCACACCGAATCTATACATGGGACTTGGACAGTATCTAGACTGCATGCTTGAGGTAATTATAAGTACTGTTGCTCTAATCAAGTAGTGTATCACATTAGAATCATACCCCACCCACTTCAAATGTACAGCATTTATTTGTAATAACTAATCGTAATTAAATCTATTGTTTTTCACTTGTCAAAAATGTCGGTCGCATACAGCCTCACATAAAGTAACCTTGCGTTAAGTTATTTATTTGTCACTTTGTCAAGAATGTCAGTTGCATACAACCGCACGCATAAGTAAAAATAATTCATTCGTCACTTGTCAAGAATTCCGGTCGCAAACAATCGGACGTTAAAAAAGCTTGCGTTGCGTAAAATAACTTGTTTGTAACTTGTCTAGAAACTTGGTCGCTTTCAACTTTATACAACCTTACGCGAAATAACATGGGTAAAATAATGTAAAATTGTCGCTCGTCAAGTCAAGAATGTCGGTCACATAGCACAGTCAGCACAGCATACAACCTTGAGTAAAATAACCTTATGTAAAATAATTTATTTCTCACTCGTTAAATAGATTTGTGTCGGTCGCATACTGCCTTGCATAAAAAAGCTTACGTAAAATAATTTATTTGTCACTTGTCAAGAATGTCGGTTGCATACAACGTCATGGAAAATTTACAACTTTACGTAAAAGAATTTATTTTTCAAAAAAGCCAGTCGAGTACGCATGTCTTCTCTCGTCGTTTCTTGACATTTGTAAAAGCGTTTTGTTTTGTAATTTTGTGACAGTTGTCGAGAATGTGTGAAACTATTTTACTGAATTTAGTTAATTTCAGATGAATATATTATTAAAGTATAAATGTTCAGTGTTGACTTGACTTGACTTGGTTTCACTGACTATTGACTTCACTAGACTTGATTTGACTGAGTCAGCTGCACACCTTACATAACTTGTTTATGATTTGACTTACCAAAACTTGACTTGACTTAATCTTGACTTGAACTTGACTTGAACTTGACTTAACTTGAACTTGACTTAGACTTGACTTGAACTTTACATGAATGTGTGAAACTATTGTATTGAATTTAGTTAATTTCGGATCAATATACTTAGTAAATTGTATATGGATACATTTTCACTTTGGTATTGACTTGACTTGACTATTGCTTGACTCGGCTAGACTATAATTGACTAGACTTGACTTGACTTGACTAGACTGAATCAGCTGCTGAAAGTCTGCACAACTTGTTTATGACTTGACTCACCATAACTTCCTTATTACTTGACTCACCATAATGTGACTAGACTGAACTTGACATGAACTTGACTTGACTTACACACATTATAATTTAAATATGAAACACATTTTAGGTAAAGAAAACATAACGCTCAATATAGAAATAACAATACTGATAATTATTTTACTAAAGAAGGAGTTATTAAAGATACACCTTTGTCGTCTCTATGCAATCCTATACATTTTTGAATTGCCTAGATCTCAATTTTTCGAATCCAGACGTTGTTATATTTTATGCTATAATTTCACAAATAGTCGCCCGATGTGGTAAAATGAGGTCATTTCATGTAAGGTTTTAACGTAAGTTTCTTCAGAAAAGATTTTCGTCGCAAGTCGCGGAACTTTTTTCCCTTCAAGGTCTCACTAAACTGTTATTTCCCTTGCCAGTGACGGTAGGAACTTTCTGGAGCTTAAAAAAAAAATCTGTGTTATTCGGTTCTTGCTTATTTCTTAAAATGTGCAAATATTTTCTCTTTTTTTGTTTCAGGTGACAAGAATGGGACAAGTTCATGATTTCATACAGGTTAGGATATGCCTGAATGTTTCTGAGCCCAGATCTGAGAATCTAATACTGGGTAGTGATACATTTGAAAATGTCAGTGAAATGGACAAATTCAAGAGGGTCTCTTCAAACTATTGATATTAAAAAAAAGCAAATTGGTCAACCCCGTGTTTTTTGTTGGATATTTCGTGCAACAGACATCAAGTTTCACAAAGAAAATATTTTTAAAAAAATTCATTAAGTTCTACAGTGAGAGGGGTCCTGCTACATATGCAGAGCTATGCAAAATTAACTGTGTTGTGAGACGTTTAGTGTTTTTTGTTTCGTATTTGTTATTTTCGTGTTTGTGTACTCCTGATGAAGGCGTTAGCCGAAAGCGCTTGAGTTTTTGTATCAGCCAGAAGTTGCAACTTTTAATTTTTAGACGTGGGACACAAGTATCCTTATACTCTTACTTTGAACACATTCTCTGGTTCTTTTATGTGTAGAGAGGATAAGACTTGAGTACAAAATCATCATCCGCGGTGGAATAAAATCGTCAAAATGAGTGTGAATTGTCATAATCCGCATGGCATCATCTGTATATTGATGACTGATGAACAAGCTTAATTTGCAAACTTGATAATTGCATGAACTTGACTAGATTTTGAATAGTTGTACGATTTAGGTGTTTGAAATCTAAATTCTAAATTCTGACGGTTACATTTTTGGCTAGATCTTTGTACTTTCATTCACCATATAAATAGATTGAAATATGGATGTGTATTAATTTTGTTTCTTCAGATTTTTAACCTAGTAGGTATGTAATCGGTCATTTATTGATAAACCAGAAACATCCTTTTGGGTATTTCATGCCGTAATTGATGCCGTGTGAGACTTCCGCGCTGCTCCATTACGACTATATAGGCTGATTTACTACCCTGTCGAAAGATAGAGAGACTTAGGTATTAATATTATTTCTAATTATTTACATGTTTGTTTCAGAAGCTGGATTGAGTGGCAGTGACATGATGTCGCTCAGCAGGGAAGATATATATGATCTGATGTCAGAACCCCGATTCTTTACATCACAAATGAAATTATGGAAACTAATTAAAAGTTTTAATGACTCCTGTGAGGTAAGGAAAATCTGAAATACCATATGTTCTGGATAGGATCTACACTGTTCGCCATTCAGTTGAGAAACTGAGACACTTCCCAGCTTTTGTGAATAGTCAGATTTCAAAGTTGATTACCGGTAGTGTATTCCAAGAGTCTGGGAGTCAATGAGAAGTTTCATATTTTATCTAATTTATATCTGGTCTGAGTGATGATCAGTTTTGTTCAAAGTAATCATACATGCATATATACAGAAGTATATATGAAATGGTGCGGAAAATGTATTGTACAAATTCACTATATAAGCTCAGATGTCAGTACTGTTTAAACATTAAATTGACGTTTACTCATCTAAAATGAATTAAAATATATCAGAGCAATTTCAATGACATTTAGCATGCATGTTGGTGTTTAAAATTTGATTTAGGTAAGCCAATGAAAGCAAGAATGATACTGCCCAAGAGTTGTTGAATTTTGCAAATAGGTCGTTCATCCAATTGACTTCTAGCCTAAGGAATAGATAACAGACTCTGACAGTTCCTCGAACCGTAGCTCCTCAAACAGCCGTAGCACTGGAGGATCGACGCCTTCCAGTTCCCAAGGCACAAGCTCTAGAGCTTGTTCACTCTCATTTCACGCAACACCCAAGAACAAAGAAGACCGGTCTTTGACAGTTAGTTCTCCCATCATGATTTTAGACCATGTAGAATTTCCCATTTCCCCATCTTTATTGATGTTGATCTTGCATGCCATATATGAGGGTCTGCGCAACAGACTTGTAAGAAACACAATCGCTACAATGAGGTCACAGACCCACTCCTTGGATCTGCCAAGGGAACCAAATGCATCGGATATTGATGAGATGGCGAAGAAGTTGGTACAGAACTATCCACCTTTGAGAGACGATCCTAGTCTGA
The DNA here is from genome assembly GCA_037043455.1 of Cyrtodaria siliqua. NCBI lineage: Eukaryota > Metazoa > Mollusca > Bivalvia > Adapedonta > Hiatellidae > Cyrtodaria > Cyrtodaria siliqua. The sequence continues at coordinate 31,612 of JAWPHD010009585.1, read as the reverse complement.
ATGCCAAAAACCCATGGGTGAGTCCAAAACACTTTTCTGATTTCAGCTGGGGCATATCGAACTTTGGAAATTCTGATTATACTGGCTTCAGATTTGAAACATATAGAAAGCAATTGACATGTCGCCAGTACTTAGATATCTCGGCCCTATTGTTGATGTCGGAGTATATTGACAATAGTTTATATAACATAGTTGCACATGCTTTATACATGTGATGTTGTTTGTCGGAGGTATCGTTCGGGTTCGATTGGTTGAAATGGATAAATGATTGACAACTGGCGACATGTTAATGACTTGCCTGTTCTGAGAGTAGTCTAAACAGCAATAATTTATTAAACATTTCATTCTTATGTATTTTCCAGCAACCATTTGTGACCTATTTAAAGTATTTTTTAAAATCTGAATGTCGATACAAGTATATATATATATACTTTTACTATAAACACCAGATTATGGAATGGTTGCTTTTTATTAGCAAATGAGAACTTCGCCTTTGTAAAGAAAATAAGAACGGATGATGAAAGATTGGTTTGTGACGTTTTGCGACAGAATCAAGCAGAAATTTTCTTCAAGGAACCGTTCGACTAAAAATTGCTCAATATTGATTATGTGAAGAACTTTGATAAAGTACGTATGTCAAGGAAACTGACTGACAAGGCACAGTTGCTGAGAAAAGCCGCATCTCTACCATACTCTCGTGGATATGTGCCTTTTCCCCTGTTGTATGGCTTAGAAAAATAATGTAATATGCAATTTATATTATTATATATATGTTTATTTTTAGCTCAGTTTTTCGGAAAAATAAGGCATTGCCAAGTTAAATATTCACTAAAAAAACACTTTTAATGTTTTAAATTAATTAGTACACTGGGTTTAGGAGGAGAAGGAAAATACTTGTTGATTTACTCTTTACATAAAGTAATTGAACACATTGAAGTCCACAGAATTCACAGTGATGAATATATAGGGCTGCAACATGAAAAAATGTGTCTTAGGAAAAAGAGTATGATAATGGACCTTTGGAAACAGCCGAAAACGACATATACGAAATACTGCAGTCTCGGTTTGATTGAGACTGTTCATGAGCGGTAGTGAAATAGGCTAGCTACCACTCACGCCCTCTAGCCCCGGGTTGAGCAGAACTCAATATTAATAAAATCAATAGTACAAAATTTTAACCATCCCAAAGATGGCATGCATATGGCAGTGGACATGGAGATTTATGTCCCCCATGTCGTACGGCGTATGGTCCCAGTATCTAATAAAAATCTATGCCCCGAAGAGCAAAATAAACATAATGGAATTTAGTTTTGAGAAGCGGTTAGGAATCCTGCATATCACAAGTAACATTCAAAAGACTAAATTAAAAAGCAGACAACATATCCTATAAGTGGTTAAACAATACCCAGAGCCTTTAATCGGCCGGAGTAGTGGAACCACTGAATCGAAAATTAAGTACGAAAAGAAAAACAAGAGGTCAATGACCTTGAAGCTCTACTGATTGATTTTGATTTCAGGAAGTAGTCACTACAGACTTGTTTTTTGAAAATTTATTTTTAGCCGTGGCGGCCATCTTGAATTTCCGGCCGACCTGAAATTTTGCTAGGATCAATTAGACATCAAGAGCAACATTCCTGTGAAGTTTCATGAAAATCCGTCAAGTAGTTTCAAGGGGAAAAGTCGCTATAAGTTTTCATTATATAACTCTATGTAAACAAAGATGGCCGCTGACAGCAATGTTTAACATCGAATCAAAACGATTTTTGACAAGGACTAACATCATGTCATGCTGATCATTTTAGAAAAAGTCCCATATCAATATCACTTATAGTTTTCAAGAAATAGTCGCTACAAACTTGTATTTTGAAAAATCTATTTTTAGCCATGGCAGCCATCTTGAATTTCCGGCCTACCTGAAATTTTGCTAGGATCAATTAGACATCAAGAGCAACATTCCTGTGAAGTTTCATCAAAATCTGCCAAGTAGTTTCAGAGGAGTAGTCGCTACAAGTTTTCATCATATAACTCTATGTAAACAAAGATGGCCACTGGAAGCCAAGTTTAACGTCGAATCATAATAATGTTTGACTCTGATAACCATCATGTCATGCTGATCATTTTACAAAAAGTCCCATATCAATATCACTTATAGTTTTCAAGACATAGTCGCTACAAACTTCTTTTTTAAAAATCTATTTTTAGCTGTGGCGGCCATCTTGAATTTCTGGCCGATCTGAAATTTTGCTAGGATCAATTAGACATTAAGAGCAACATTCCTGTAAAGTTTCATGAAAATCTTCCAAGTAGTTTCAAAGAAGTAGTTGCTACAAGTTTTTACTATAAAACTCTATGTAAACAAAGATGGCCGCTGGCAGCCATGTTTAACGTCGAATCAAAACAATTTTTGGCAAGGACTAACATCATGTCATGCTGATCATTTTAGAAAAAGTCCCATATCAATATCACTTATAGTTTTCAAGAAGTAGTCGCTACAAACTTGTATTTTGAAAATCTATTTTTAGCCGTGGCGGCCATCTTGAATTTACGGCCGACCAGAAATTTTGCTAGGATCAATTAGACATCAAGAGCAACATTCCTGTGAAGTTTCATGAAAATCCGTTAAGTAGTTTCAGAGGAGTAGTCGCTACAAGTTTTCATTATATAACTCTATGTAAACAAAGAAGGCCGCTGGTAGCCATGTTTAACGTCGAATCAAAACGATTTTCGACAAGGACCAACATCATGTCATGCTGATCATTTTAGAAAAAGTCCCATATCAATATCACTTATAGTTTTCAAAAAGTAGTCGCTACAAACTGTGTTTTTTAAAAACCTATTTTTAGATCTGGCGGCCATCTTGGATTTCACATCAACATGAATTTTTGCTAGGATCAACTAGACTTCATGGGCAACATTTCTGTAAAGTTTCATGAAAATCCATTCAGTAGTTTCAGAGGAGTAGTCGCTACAAAAAAAAGTTTACGGACAGACAGACGGACGGACGACGGACGCCGCACCACGGCATAAGCAGTCGAGCTAAAAATTAAAAAGTACCACCAATAATTAAGTTTTGACATAATGAGCTGTGTCATGCAAAAATGGACTTCATAACCGCTGCTCCCAACTAAATTCCGTTATGTTTATTTCGCTCTTCGGGGTATTTAATTTTATTAGATACTGGGACCATACGCCGTAGGACATTGGGAAGAAATATACTCCATGTCCACCGCCATATGCATGCCATCTTCAGGATGGTTAAAATGTTGTACTATTGATTTGATGAATATCGAGTTCTCAGGGTTTTACACTGATTTTGCATTTTAGGGGTCCCCAGGACTCAACTTAATGAATTTTAGGGGTCCCGTCAATAAATATGGGAGTCCCAAATACATTCTTTGCACGTAACTGGCACTTGAATTTTACCTTTGCAATACTTGTACAGAATGCATATGAACTTTAGAGTCTTGATGTCTCATTAGTGTCGAATTCTGGAAATTTGTGCACCCTTGGGTAAAAGGATTAGAACTGGCTTAGCAGAAATGCATGTGTCACAAAACATCTCGTCATTTTTGAACCGCAATCATTTATATTTCTCAAGCCATTCTGTCAAAAATTTACGGGCTTTTTAGGTACAGGTTTCGTGTCATTGTTCGACTCGCTATTGGAAACCTCCTGTGATAGATTATCGGCTTTATTTTTGCCGAAAAAGGACCGTAAATCTGATTATTTTGACATTTTGAACGCAGACGAAAAACTACAATGTACGAGATAATCGCCGAAATATCCGCATGAGCTTTCTTGTCAACAGCAGGTGGGCCATTCGCAACATCTCGTACACTGCTTCGCGGGATCCCGAAGAATGACGGGATTGGCCGAGCGTTCACGATTGCAGGTGGGCGAGCCTACGATTGGTCAAATTAGTAAAGAAAAACAACTCTTACAAATATAGTAGTTTATGCATAACACTGCATTTGTCGGCCTTTGCATGCTCAACCACGAAACATCGTGCGTCCCAAGGGACGCGGATTCGATAATTTTACGGGTCCTGTTCCACATTTTATGCGTATTTGACGCAGAAAATCGCGTCCCGTAAATCCCTGAGTTCTGCTCAACCCGGGGCTAGAGGCCGTGCAGGCTGATATGGGTCTACACTTGTGGCAACTGCACGGAAGGGTGGAGTTGTGCAGAAGATTCATGAGGCAATTGCTCAGCACACAGATAACATTGCAATTTGGTTAGCAAAATATGTTTAACTATGACTCATTTAAAACACAAATGTCAATCAAATTACAAAATAACAGCAAAATATATTTAATGCAAGTCCACAGGCTTGATGATTTTCTGGCTTGAGCCTGATTTCAGGCTTTGAGATCTCAAATAATTTTATCACTCGGTACAAATATCCAAGAAATAAAATATATTTACTACGTTACGATATGAGACAGTAGCAGAAATAAAACAGACCAGGTCGAGTTTAAAGGCCCCATGTCTACGAAAAGTAGACAAAATAGGGACCACAAAAAAAATAATTATTTAACTAAACCTACAAATATGTCGTTAAAAGTTTAATGCCATAGAATACGTCCAAAACAATTATGGATTGTATCCTTTTTGAAAAAGGATTCTGTTAAAGGTCTGAAGATCCATGACAAATGTTCTGCATTGCTGTTGAATCTCTATTTATTCTACAAGTAAGTACTACAGTTGTTAAATAATGCCAGAAAAAATGTTTAGTGTTTAAATTTATTAGAAATCAAAATATTTCAAAGTAATTTTCTTCTTGCGCATGTATTACTTAGCTAAACTGCTGATTGTGCTTCATGTATGCAGCTGGGATGCAAAATATCTCGGGTATGGTACACCTGATACCTTGTGAATCATATTTTCCAGCGTCAAAATTTCAGAAGCTCTAAATACTATTATACTAAAATAAAATAAAAACAAGAGGTCAATGACCTTGAAGCTCTACTGATAGGTTTTTGATAGCTAGATCAGCATTCCTGTGAAGTTTCATGAAAATCCGTCAAGTAGTTTCAGAAAAGTAGTCGCTACAAGTTTTCATCATATAACTCTATGTAAACAAAGATGGCCGCTGGCGGCAATGTTGAACGTTAAATCAAAATTTTTGAAAAGAATCAACATCATGTCATACTGATCATTTTAGAAAAAGTCCCATATCAATATCACTTATACTTTTTAAAAAGTAGTCGCTACAAACTTGTATTTTAAAAATCTATTTTTAGCCATGGTGGCCATCTTGAAATTCCGGCCGACCTGAAATTTTCCCAGGATCAATTAAACATCAAGAGCAACATTCCTGTGAAGTGTCATAAAAATCTGTCTAGTAGTTACAGAGGAGTAGTCGCTACAAGTTTTTACTAGATAACTCTATGTAAACAAAGATGGCCGCTGACCATCCATGTTTAACATCGAATCAAAACGATTTTCGACAAGGACCAACATCATGTCATGCTGATCATTTTAGAAAAAGTCACATATCAATATCACTTACAGTTTTCAAGATGTAGTCGCTACAAACTTGTTTTTTGAAAATCTATTTTTAACCGTGGCGGCCATCTTGAAAATCCGGCCAACCTGAAGTTTTGCTAGGATCAAGTAGACATCAAGAGCAACACTCGTGTGACGTTTCCTGAAAATCCGTCAACTAGTTTCAGAGGAGTAGTCGCTACAAATTTTCATAATATAACTCTATGTAAACAAAGACGGCCGCTGCCAGCCATGTTTAACATTGAATCAAAATAATTTTCGACAAGGATCAACATCATGTCCTGCTGATCATTTTAGGAAAAGACCCATATCAATATCACTTATAGTTTTCAAGAAGTAGTCGCTACAAACTTGTTTTTTGAAAAATTATTTTTAGCCATAACGGCCATCTTGTATTTCCGGCCGACCTGAAATTTGCTAGGATCAATTAGACATCAAGAGCAACATTCCTTTGAAGTTTCATGAAAATCCGTCAAGTAGTTTCAGGAGTAGTCGCTACAAGTTTTTACTAAATAACTCTATGTAAACAAAGATGGCCACTGGCAGCCATGTTTAACATCGAATCAAAATGATTTTCGACAAGGACCAACATCATGTCATGCTAATCATTTTAGAAAAAGTCCCATATCAATATCACTGAGAGTTTTCAAGAAGTAGTCGCTACAAACTTGTTTTTTAAAAATCTATTTTTAGATTTTGCCGCCATCTTGGATTTCACATCAACAGGAATTTATGCTAGGATCAACTAGACTTCATGGGCAACATTTCTGTCAAGTTTCATGAAAATCCATTCAGTAGTTTCAGAGGAGTAGTCGCTATAAAAAAAAGTTTACGGACAGACAGACAGACGGACGGACGGACAGACGGACGGACGATGCACTCCGCACCACGGCATAACTCTATATTATGATGATGAGATCTTGCTTTTGTAATCTTCAGGTACAGTCCACTGAATGGTGCCAATGTACAGGGTTCCTTTACATCGTTGGGCAAAAAAATGCTGATTCCGACTAGAATTGGTGGAACCCGTTGGCTTCCCCACACTGTGAGTGCACTGAAACATTTACATCTTGGCTGTGATGCTATTGTTCAGCATCTAGAGCAGGTACTGGGTTAAAAAATAAGATCATATGAAATTAAATTAAATTCTATTTATGATTTTAGTTTAAACCTATTTATTTAAGCTTGATTGTGGCGGAAGCCTATGGCTTATAGAAACACTGTCAAGACTGTTTCCTGGATAGAACCAGTACTTGGTTTCTACTGGAGAAAGTCACGGGAACAGTCCCCGTCGGTCTAGAGCCCGCAACCTTCTGAGCACTATACCACTGCGCTCTTAATTAATTGATGATTTTAAAGCATGTTTCACTAGAACTACCTTTAAGTTTTAAGTAAAGACAACCTTTCAAAACAAGAGGTCAATGACCTTGAAGCTCTACTGATTGATTTTGATTTCAGGAAGTAGTCGCTACAGACTTGTTTTTTGAAAAATTATTTTTAACCGTGGCGACCATCTTGAATTTCCGTCCGACCTGAAATTTTGCTAGGATCAATTAGACATCAAGAGCAACATTCCTGTGAAGTTTCATGAAAATCCGTCAAGTAGTTTCAGAGGAGTAGTCGCTACAAGTTTTCATTATATAACTCTATGTAAACAAAGATGGCCACTGGCAGCAATGTTTAACGTCGAATCAAAATAATGTTTGACTCTGATAACCATCATGTCATGCTGATCATTTTACAAAAAGTCCCATATCATTATCACTTATAGTTTTCAAGACGTAGTCGCTACAGACTTGTTTTTTGAAAAATTATTTTTAGCCGTGGCGACCATCTTGAATTTCCGTCCGACCTGAAATTTTGCTAGGATCAATTAGACATGAAGAGCAACATTCCTGTGAAGTTTCATGAAAATCCGTCAGGTAGTTTCAGAGAAGTAGTCGCTACAAGTTTTCATCATATAACTCTATGTAAACAAAGATGGCCACTGGCAGCCATGTTTAACGTCGAATCAAAATAATGTTTGACTCTGATAACCATCATGTCATGCTGATCATTTTACAAAAAGTCCCATATCAATATCACTTGTAGTTTTCAAGACGTAGTCGCTACAAACTTCATTTTTAAAAATCTATTTTTAGCTGTGGCGGCCATCTTGAATTTCTGGCCGATCTGAAATTTTGCTAGGATCAATTAGACATCAAAAGCAACATTCCTGTGAAGTTTCATGAAAATCCGTCAAGCAGTTTCAGAGGAGTAGTCGCTACAAGTTTTCATTATGTAACTTTATGTAAACAAAGATGGCCACTGGCAGCCATGTTTAACGTCGAATCAAAACGATTGTCGACAAGGACCAACATCATGTCATGCTGATCATTTTAGAAAAAGTCCCATATCAATATCACTTATAGTTTTCAAGAAGTAGTCGCTACAAACTTGTTTTTTAAAAACCTATTTTTAGATTTGGCGGCCATCTTGGATTTCACATCAACATGAATTTTTGCTAGGATCAACTAGACTTGATGGGCAACATTTCTGTAAAGTTTCATGAAAATCCATTCAGTAGTTTCAGAGGAGTAGTTGCTACAAAAAAAAGTTTACGGACAGACGGACGGACAGACGGACAGACAGACGCCGCACCACGGCATAAGCTCTGCTGATCTCTGATCAGTCGAGCTAAAAATGAATTTAGTTTAAATAAAATTCATATTGCCATATAAAGATGCAGAACCCAGACAGTTCTACAAGTAGAAAAGAATCTGGAGCCAAGGCCAAAAACTTCCTGAAAGTACTGAAAGACAACAGGGCTTTATACTGGATTAGTCTGCTACTGGATGTTGTGAAATGCTTAAGCTCTGTGTCCCTGGTGATTCAGAATTCCAACAGCACATTGGCTGAAGTCTGGATAGAATTTGAGTCTGCGAACGCAGTTCTCCGTAAATATCAAAAGAGTTATTATAAATAAATAATGTGTAAATGGCAATGGGGTTGTAGATAAGCTTGTGCTTGTTATTATCCTTTTGGGCATGCTTTCTTAACGGTAGCTTATAGAATAGTCTACATATGCATTAACTATGCTAGCTCTAATTACTGTGCAATGTAGCTACTAACATTCTTAAAAGTTTTGCTTTCAAATTTGGAATTTGGCTTGACCAGGCATTCCCTTTCCCATTACTTTTCCCATGTCAGATGTTGTGATGTGTTATTTCATTTCCCAATATTGTCTACCTTGAACAGGGTATTTGTGTATCCAACATTACTTATTTTTACAGACAGGTCAAGATTCATGTCCCTATCTGTTTCTCCGTCACCATCGAAGCGACAGCAAGTCCATCGGTCAAGATCACGATCCCATCGGTCACGTTCAGCATCCAGATCCGGATCAAGATCACCATCAATCTTGGCACCGAAACAAAAATCTGGGGCCAATAAAAGAAAGAGGTCACTGACCATCAAGAGAATCATATGCATATTCTCAAGAATCAAGCTCATTAAACCTCTCAAGAGGCACAAAGAGAACTGTTGACCCGAGTACTAGTAGCCAAAAAAGTGTGTTTGCACTTTCAGAAGAGAGTAAGTGTCAAACATTATCATAAAAATCAGTTAAGCTAAAATCAGGAAAAGTAGTCAATTGGCTGGTTGCATGCCAGTTACGCGTCACTTAAATAGATCTTCCTTCCTATCAGCGCATTTATAGTTTTTCAGCTGCCGTTTACTTGGGAATGGGAGGATGCTTTAATGTTATAGCACATATTTTGGAGAAAGTAGGTCACAGTGACCTAGTTTTCAGGGTAAAGTCAGTGATTGAATAGAGGAAGGTGCTGTTAAAGTTTGATGAATATTGAACATGGTAATGCGGAGATATAACAAAAAGTTTATTTCCCACTGCCGAAACTTAAACACTTGATGGGCGTCATCTGTCAGCACTTTGTCAGTATAACAATGTTTTTTTTACCCAGATACATGACCTTGACAAACTGGCTCGACTAAGTTTTTGTGAAGGAAGAAAAGAGTATTTAACCCATATAATGACCTTCAGTGTGACTTTGACCTTTATATTTTAGTATGGTCATGTTGATGTTGTCATGTTGTCATGACAAGTATATATTGAAAGATGAGAAATAAAAATAATTGAGAAAGTTATAGCCAACGTTAAGTTTTCGTGAACAAAAAAAACAACAGTATTTAAACCATATAATGACCTTAAGTGTGACCTTGACCTTTATATTTTAGTATGGTCATGTCGATGTCATGATGAGTATATATTGAAAGTCTGATGAAGAAATATCAAGAAATGAGAAAGTTATAACCAACGTTGTTTTTGTGAAGAAAAGGAGTATTTAACCCATATAATGACCTTCAGTGTGACCTTGACTTCTTTTTTTAGTATGGTCATGTTGATGTTGTCATGATGAGTAAATATTGAAAGTCTGATGAAGAAATATCAAGAAATGAGAAAGTTATAAGCAATGTTAAGTTTTCGTGAAGAAATAAATGTGTATTTAACCCATATAATGACCTTTAGTGTGACCTTGACCTTTACATTTTAGTATGGTTATGTTGATGTTGTCATGATGAGTATATATTGAAAGTTTGATGAAGAAATGAGAAAGTTATAACCAAAGTTAAGTTTTCGTGAAGAAAAAACGAGTATTTAACCCATATAATGACCTTCATTGTGACCTTGACCTTTATATTTTAGTATGGTTATGTCGGTGTTGTCATGATGAGTATATATGGAAAATCTGAAGAAGAAATATCACGAATGAGAAAGTTATAGCCAACGTAAAGTTTTCGTGACGGACCGACTGACAGACCGACGGACAACAAAGTGATCCCTATGTACCGCATTTTTCTTTGAAAAGGCAACACAAAAAAAGGTTTAACTTACGCATATTTTGGAGTAAGTAGGACACAGTGACCTAGTTTTCAGGGTAAGGTCAGTGCTTGATGGGAGGAAGGTGTTGTTAAAGTTTGATGAAGATCGGACATGGTTATGCTGAGATATAACAAAAAGTTTATTCCCACCCCACACCCCACCGCCGGAACTTAAACAAAAAGGTTAACATAATGCATATTTTGGAGAAAGTAGGTCACAGTGACCTAGTTTTCAGGGTAAGGCCGGTGCTTGGACATGGTATACTGAAATATATAGAAAATACAAAATGTTGACGCCCGCCTCTGCACGCAGACACCGGCTCGCCGCCCGGTTTATACCAATCTATAAAAATAATGAGAAATAAAATATGGTTAAACCAAACACTATAAGGCATATTAATATAATTTTAACATTTCAGTATCCGAATAACAAAGCCGAAAAGTCAAAAAGGAAGAAAACAATTCTCCACTTGGACAAATTGTCTATAATGGACCGTTGGTGCTGGATATTGGTTTCAAAGATACAGGGCTTACACCCATATCATAGAATGTATAACTACAATGGGTTGGGCCAGGTTTCTATCTTCATCCATGTGAACCATGTCAATTTTTACTATCTACTTATATACTCGGGTAGCTGTATCAGTGTTGGAAACTACACAAAAATATATAAAATTAAAAAGAACAAGAGGTCAATGACCTTGAAGCTCTACTGATTGATTTTGATTTCAGGAAGTAGTCGCTACAAACTTGTTTTTTGAAAATTTATTTTTAGCCGTGGTGGCCATCTTGAATTTCCGGCCAGCCTGAAATTTTTCTAGGATCAACTAGACATCAAGAGCAACATTCCTGTGAAGTTTCATGAACATCCGTCAAGTAGTTTCAGAGGAGTAGTCGCTACAAGTTTTCATTATATAACTCTATGTAAACAAAGATGGCCGCTGACAGCCATGTTTAACATCGAATCAAAACGGTTTTCGACAAGGACCAACATCATGTCATGCTGATCATTTTAGAAAAAGTCCCATATCAATATCACTTACAGTTTTCAAGAAGTAGGCCCTACAAACTTGTTTTTTGAAAATCTATTTTTAGCTGTGGTGGCCATCTTGAATTTCCAGCCGATCTGAAGTTTTGCTAGGATCAATTAGACATCAAGAGCAACATTCGTGTGAAGTTTCATGAAAATCAGTCAAGCATTTCAAGAGGAGTAGTCGCTACAAGTTTTCATTATATAACTCTATGTAAACAAAGATGGCCACCGACAGCCATATTTAACGTCGAATCAAAACGATTTTTGACAAGCACCAATATCATGTCATGCTGATCATTTTAGAAAAAGTCCCATATCAATATCACTTACAGTTTTCAAGATGTAGTCGCTACAAACTTGATTTCAAAAATCTATTTTTAGCTTTGGTGGCCATCTTGGATTTCGCATCAACATGAATTTTTGCTAGGATCAACTAGACTTCATGGGCAACATTTCTGTAAAGTTTCATGCATATCCATCCAGTAGTTTCAGAGGAGTAGTCGCTAAAAGTTTTTACTATATAAATCTATGTAAACAAAGATGGCCGCTAGCGGCCATGTTTAAAGTCGCATCAAGATAAATTTCAACAAGGATCAACATCATGTCATGCTGATCATATTAGTAAATGTCCCATATCGATATCACTTACAGTTTTCAAGAAGTAGTCGCTACAAATTTATTTTAAATCTATTTTTAGCCGTGGCGGCTATCTTGAATTTCCGGCCAGCCTGAAATTTTTCTAGGATCAACTAGACATCACGAGCAACATTCCTGTCAAGTTTCATGAACATCCGTCAAGTAGTTTCAGAGAAGTAGTCGCTACAAGTTTTAACTATATAACTCTATGTAAACAAAGATGGCCACTGGCAGCCATGTTTAACGTCGAATCAAAATAATGTTCGAATCGGATCAACATCATGTCATGCTGGTTTTCAAGTAGTCGCTACAAACTTATTTTTTAAAAATCTATTTTTAGATGTGGTGGCCATCTTGAATTTCTGGCCTACCTGAAACTTTGCTAGGATCAATTAGACATCAAGAGCAACATTCCTGTAAAGTTTCATGAAAAACCGCCAATTAGTTTCAGAGGAGTAGTCGCTACAAGTTTTTACTATATAACTCTATGTAAACAAAGATGGCCGCTGGCAGCCATGTTTAACGTCAAATCAAAACGATTTTTGACAAGGACCAACATCATGTCTTGCTGATCATTTTAGAAAAAGTCCCATATCAATATCACTTATAGTTTTCAAGAAGTAGTCGCTACAAACTTGTATTTTAACAAGAGGTCAATGACCTTGAAGCTCTACTGATTGATTTTGATTTCAGGAAGTAGTCGCTACAGACTTGTTTTTTGAAAATATATTTTTAGCCGTGGCGGCCATCTTGAATTTCCGTCCGACCTGAAATTTTGCTAGGATCAATTGGACATCAAGAGCAACATTCCTGTGAAGTTTCATGAAAATCCGTCAAGTAGTTTCAGAGGAGTAGTCGCTACAAGTTTTCATTCACTGGCAGCCATGTTTAACGTCGAATCAAAACGATTTTCGACAAGGACCAACATCATGTCATGCTGATCATTTTAGAAAAAGTCCCATATCAATATCACTTATAGTTTTCAAGAAGTAGTGGCTACAAACTTTCTTAGATTTGGCGGCCATCTTGGATTTCACATCAACATGAATTTTTGCTAGGATCAACTAGACTTCATGGGCAACATTTCTGTAAAGTTTCATGAAAATCCATTCAGTAGTTTCAGAGGAGTAGTTGCTACAAAAAAAAGTTTACGGACAGACGGACGGACAGACGGACAGACAGACGCCGCACCACGGCATAAGCTCTGCTGATCTCTGATCAGTCGAGCTAAAAATGAATTTAGTTTAAATAAAATTCATATTGCCATATATAGATGCAGAACCCAGACAGTTCTACAAGTAGAAAAGAATCTGGAGCCAAGGCCAAAAACTTCCTGAAAGTACTGAAAGACAACAGGGCTTTATACTGGATTAGTCTGCTACTGGATGTTGTGAAATGCTTAAGCTCTGTGTCCCTGGTGATTCAGAATTCCAACAGCACATTGGCTGAAGTCTGGATAGAATTTGAGTCTGCGAACGCAGTTCTCCGTAAATATCAAAAGAGTTATTATAAATAAATAATGTGTAAATGGCAATGGGGTTGTAGATAAGCTTGTGCTTGTTATTATCCTTTTGGGCATGCTTTCTTAACGGTAGCTTATAGAATAGTCTACATATGCATTAACTATGCTAGCTCTAATTACTGTGCAATGTAGCTACTAACATTCTTAAAAGTTTTGCTTTCAAATTTGGAATTTGGCTTGACCAGGCATTCCCTTTCCCATTACTTTTCCCATGTCAGATGTTGTGATGTGTTATTTCATTTCCCAATATTGTCTACCTTGAACAGGGTATTTGTGTATCCAACATTACTTATTTTTACAGACAGGTCAAGATTCATGTCCCTATCTGTTTCTCCGTCACCATCGAAGCGACAGCAAGTCCATCGGTCAAGATCACGATCCCATCGGTCACGTTCAGCATCCAGATCCGGATCAAGATCACCATCAATCTTGGCACCGAAACAAAAATCTGGGGCCAATAAAAGAAAGAGGTCACTGACCATCAAGAGAATCATATGCATATTCTCAAGAATCAAGCTCATTAAACCTCACAAGAGGCACAAAGAGAACTGTTCACCCGAGTACTAGTAGCCAAAAAAGTGTGTTTGCACTTTCAGAAGAGAGTAAGTGTCAAACATTGTCATAACAAGAGGTCAATGACCTTGAAGCTCTACTGATTGATTTTGATTTCAGGAAGTAGTCGCTACAAACTTGTTTTTTGAAAATTTATTTTTAGCCGTGGCAGCCATCTTGAATTTCCGGACGACCTGAAATTTTGCTAGGATCAATTAGACATCAAGAGCAACATTCCTGTGAAGTTCATGAAAATCCGTCAAGTAGTTTCAGAGGAGTAGTCGCTACAAGTTTTCATTATATAATTCTATGTAAACAAAGATGGCCGCTGACAGCCATGTTTAACATCGAATCAAAATGATTTTTGACAAGGACCAACATCATGTTATGCTGATCATTTTAGAAAAAGTCCCATATCAATATCACTTACAGTTTTCAAGAAGTAGTCGCTACAAATTTGCATTTTGAAAATCTATTTTTAGCCATGGCGGCCATCTTGAATTTCCGGCCGACCTGAAATTTTGCTAGGATCAATTAGACCTCAAGAGCAACATTTCTGTGAAGTTTCATGAAAATCCGTCAAGTAGTTTCAGAGGAGTAGTCGCTACAAGTTTTCATTATATAACTCTATGTAAACAAAGATGGCCACTGGCAGCCATGTTTAATGTCGAATCAAAATAATGTTCGACTCGGATAACCATCATGTCATGCTGATCATTTTAGAAAAAGTCCCATATCAATATCACTTATAGTTTTCAAGAAGTAGTCGCTACAAACTTATTTTTTAAAAATCTATTTTTAACTGTGGCAGCCATCTTGAATTTCTGGCCGATCTGAAATTTTGCTAGGATCAATTAGACATTAGGAGCAACATTCCTGTAAAGTTTCATGAAAATCCGCCAAGTAGTTTCAGAGGGGTAGTCGCTACAAGTTTTTACTATATAACTCTATGTAAACAAAGATGGCCGCTGGCAGCCACGTTTAACGTTGAATCAAAACGATTTTTGATAAGGACCAACATCATGTCATGCTGATCATTTTAGAAAAAGTCCCGTATCAATATCACTTATAGTTTTCAAGAAGTAGTCGCTACAAACTTGTATTTTGAAAATTATTTTTTAGCCGTGGCGGCCATCTTGAATTTCCGGCCGAGTAGTTTCAAAGGAGTAGTCGCTACAAGTTTTTACTATATAACTCTATGTAAACAAAGATGGCCGCTGGCAGCAATGTTTAACGTTGAATCAAAACAATTTTTGACAAGGACCAACATGTCATGCTGATCATTTTAGAAAAAGTCCCATATCAATATCACTTATAGTTTTCAAGAAGAA
This sequence comes from Cyrtodaria siliqua, assembly GCA_037043455.1. Taxonomy (NCBI): domain Eukaryota; kingdom Metazoa; phylum Mollusca; class Bivalvia; order Adapedonta; family Hiatellidae; genus Cyrtodaria; species Cyrtodaria siliqua. The sequence continues at coordinate 16,152 of JAWPHD010009585.1, read as the reverse complement.
GTCGCTACAAACTTGTTTTTTAAAAACCTATTTTTAGATTTGGTGGCCATCTTGGATTTCACATCAACATGAATTTTTGCTAGGATCAACTAGACTTCATGGGCAACATTTCAATTAGACATCAAAAGCAACATTCCTGTGAAGTTTCATGAAAATCCGTCAAGTAGTTTCAGAGGAGTAGTCGCTACAAGTTTTCATTATATAACTCTACGTAAACAAAGATGGCCGCTGGCAGCCATGTTTAACGTCAAATCAAAATACGATTTTCGACAAGGACCAACATCATGTCATGCTGATCATTTTAGAAAAAGTCCCATATCAATATCACTTATAGTTTTCAAGAAGTAGTCGCTACAAACTTGTATTTAAAAAATCTATTTTTAGCTTTGGCGGCCATCTTGGATTTCACATCAACATGAATTTTTGCTAGGATCAACTAGATTTCATGGGCAACATTTCTGTAAAGTTTTATGAATATCCATCCAGTAGTTTCAGAGGAGTAGTCGCTACAATTAAAAGTTAACGGACAGACGGACGGACGGACGACGGACGCCGCACCACGGCAAAAGCTCTGCTGATCTCTGATCAGTAGAGCTAAAAATCAGTTAAGCTAAAATCAGGAAAAGTAGTCAATTGGCTGGTTGCATGCCAGTTACGCGTCACTTAAATAGATCTTCCTTCCTATCAGCGCATTTATAGTTTTTCAGCTGCCGTTTACTTGGGAATGGGAGGATGCTTTAATGTTATAGCACATATTTTGGAGAAAGTAGGTCACAGTGACCTAGTTTTCAGGGTAAAGTCAGTGATTGAATAGAGGAAGGTGCTGTTAAAGTTTGATGAATATTGAACATGGTAATGCGGAGATATGACAAAAAGTTTATTTCCCACTGCCGAAACTTAAACACTTGATGGGCGTCATCTGTCAGCACTTTGTCAGTATAACAATGTTTTTTTTACCCAGATACATGACCTTGACAAACTGGCTCGACTAAGTTTTTGTGAAGGAAGAAAAGAGTATTTAACCCATATAATGACCTTCAGTGTGACTTTGACCTTTATATTTTAGTATGGTCATGTTGATGTTGTCATGTTGTCATGACAAGTATATATTGAAAGATGAGAAATAAAAATAATTGAGAAAGTTATAGCCAACGTTAAGTTTTGTGACAAAAAAAACAACAGTATTTAAACTATATAATGACCTTAAGTGTGACCTTGACCTTTATATTTTAGTATGGTCATGTCGATGTTGTCATGATGAGTATATATTGAATGTCTGATGAAGAAATATCAAGAAATGATAAAGTTATAAGCAATGTTAAGTTTTCGTGAAGAAATAAATGAGTATTTAACCCATATAATGACCTTTAGTGTGACCTTGACCTTTACATTTTAGTATGGTTATGTTGATGTTGTCATGATGAGTATATATTGAAAGTTTGATGAAGAAATGAGAAAGTTATAACCAAAGTTAAGTTTTCGTGAAGAAAAAACGAGTATTTAACCCATATAATGACCTTCATTGTGACCTTGACCTTTATATTTTAGTATGGTCATGTCGGTGTTGTCATGATGAGTATATATTGAAAATCTGAAGAAGAAATATCACGAATGAGAAAGTTATAGCCAACGTAAAGTTTTCGTGACGGACCGACTGACAGACCGACGGACAACAAAGTGATCCCTATGTACCGCATTTTTCTTTGAAAAGGCAACACAAAAAAAGGTTTAACTTACGCATATTTTGGAGTAAGTAGGACACAGTGACCTAGTTTTCAGGGTAAGGTCAGTGCTTGATGGGAGGAAGGTGTTGTTAAAGTTTGATGAAGATCGGACATGGTTATGCTGAGATATAACAAAAAGTTTATTCCCACCCCACACCCCACCGCCGGAACTTAAACAAAAAGGTTAACATAATGCATATTTTGGAGAAAGTAGGTCACAGTGACCTAGTTTTCAGGGTAAGGCCGGTGCTTGGACATGGTATACTGAAATATATATAAAATACAAAATGTTGACGCTCGCCGCCCGGTTTATACCAATCTATAAAAATAATGAGAAATAAAATATGGTTAAACCAAACACTATAAGGCATATTAATATAATTTTAACATTTCAGTATCCGAATAACAAAGCCGAAAAGTCAAAAAGGAAGAAAACAATTCTCCACTTGGACAAATTGTCTATAATGGACCGTTGGTGCTGGATATTGGTTTCAAAGATACAGGGCTTACACCCATATCATAGAATGTATAACTACAATGGGTTGGGCCAGTTTTCTATCTTCATCCATGGCATACACCAAAATGTAGAAAATTAGCATTAAACAAATAGTTTCTATTAGAACAAACATAAACCCTTGTTTAAGGTTACTCATTCTGCTCCAGACGCATGTGAACCATGCCAATTTTTACTATCTACTTATATACTCGGGTAGCTGTATCAGTGTTTGAAACTACACAAAAATATATAAAATTAAAAAGAACAAGAGGTCAATGACCTTGAAGCTCATTGATTGATTTTGATTTCAGGAAGTAGTCGCTACAAACTTGTTATTTGAAATTTTTTTTAGGCGTGGTGGCCATCTTGAATTTCCGGCCAGTCTGAAGTTTTGCTAGGATCAATTAGACATCAAGAGCAACATTCGTGTGAAGTTTCATGAAAATCAGTCAAGCATTTCAAGAGGAGTAGTCGCTACAAGTTTTCATTATATAACTCTATGTAAACAAAGATGGCCACCGACAGCCATATTTAACGTCGAATCAAAACGATTTTTGTCAAGCACCAATATCATGTCATGCCGATCATTTTAGAAAAAGTCCCATATCAATATCACTTATAGTTTTCAAGATGTAGTCGCTACAAACTTGATTGAAAAAATCTATTTTTAGCTTTGGCGGCCATCTTGGATTTCGCATCAACATGAATTTTTGCTAGGATCAACTAGACTTCATGGGCAACATTTCTGTAATGTTTCATGCATATCCATCCAGTAGTTTCAGAGGAGTAGTCGCTAAAAGTTTTTACTATATAAATCTATGTAAACAAAGATGGCCGCTAGCGGCCATGTTTAAAGTCGCATCAAGATAAATTTCAACAAGGATCAACATCATGTCATGCTGATCATATTAGTAAATGTCCCATATCGATATCACTTACAGTTTTCAAGAAGTAGTCGCTACAAATTTATTTTAAATCTATTTTTAGCCGTGGCGGCTATCTTGAATTTCCGGCCAGCCTGAAATTTTTCTAGGATCAACTAGACATCACGAGCAACATTCCTGTCAAGTTTCATGAACATCCGTCAAGTAGTTTCAGAGAAGTAGTCGCTACAAGTTTTAACTATATAACTCTATGTAAACAAAGATGGCCACTGGCAGCCATGTTTAACGTCGAATCAAAATAATGTTCGAATCGGATCAACATCATGTCATGCTGGTTTTCAAGTAGTCGCTACAAACTTATTTTTTAAAAATCTATTTTTAGATGTGGTGGCCATCTTGAATTTCTGGCCTACCTGAAACTTTGCTAGGATCAATTAGACATCAAGAGCAACATTCCTGTAAAGTTTCATGAAAAACCGCCAATTAGTTTCAGAGGAGTAGTCGCTACAAGTTTTTACTATATAACTCTATGTAAACAAAGATGGCCGCTGGCAGCCATGTTTAACGTCAAATCAAAACGATTTTTGACAAGGACCAACATCATGTCTTGCTGATCATTTTAGAAAAAGTCCCATATCAATATCACTTATAGTTTTCAAGAAGTAGTCGCTACAAACTTGTATTTTAACAAGAGGTCAATGACCTTGAAGCTCTACTGATTGATTTTGATTTCAGGAAGTAGTCGCTACAGACTTGTTTTTTGAAAATATATTTTTAGCCGTGGCGGCCATCTTGAATTTCCGTCCGACCTGAAATTTTGCTAGGATCAATTGGACATCAAGAGCAACATTCCTGTGAAGTTTCATGAAAATCCGTCAAGTAGTTTCAGAGGAGTAGTCGCTACAAGTTTTCATTCACTGGCAGCCATGTTTAACGTCGAATCAAAACGATTTTCGACAAGGACCAACATCATGTCATGCTGATCATTTTAGAAAAAGTCCCATATCAATATCACTTATAGTTTTCAAGAAGTAGTGGCTACAAACTTTCTTAGATTTGGCGGCCATCTTGGATTTCACATCAACATGAATTTTTGCTAGGATCAACTAGACTTCATGGGCAACATTTCTGTAAAGTTTCATGAAAATCCATTCAGTAGTTTCAGAGGAGTAGTTGCTACAAAAAAAAGTTTACGGACAGACGGACGGACAGACGGACAGACAGACGCCGCACCACGGCATAAGCTCTGCTGATCTCTGATCAGTCGAGCTAAAAATGAATTTAGTTTAAATAAAATTCATATTGCCATATATAGATGCAGAACCCAGACAGTTCTACAAGTAGAAAAGAATCTGGAGCCAAGGCCAAAAACTTCCTGAAAGTACTGAAAGACAACAGGGCTTTATACTGGATTAGTCTGCTACTGGATGTTGTGAAATGCTTAAGCTCTGTGTCCCTGGTGATTCAGAATTCCAACAGCACATTGGCTGAAGTCTGGATAGAATTTGAGTCTGCGAACGCAGTTCTCCGTAAATATCAAAAGAGTTATTATAAATAAATAATGTGTAAATGGCAATGGGGTTGTAGATAAGCTTGTGCTTGTTATTATCCTTTTGGGCATGCTTTCTTAACGGTAGCTTATAGAATAGTCTACATATGCATTAACTATGCTAGCTCTAATTACTGTGCAATGTAGCTACTAACATTCTTAAAAGTTTTGCTTTCAAATTTGGAATTTGGCTTGACCAGGCATTCCCTTTCCCATTACTTTTCCCATGTCAGATGTTGTGATGTGTTATTTCATTTCCCAATATTGTCTACCTTGAACAGGGTATTTGTGTATCCAACATTACTTATTTTTACAGACAGGTCAAGATTCATGTCCCTATCTGTTTCTCCGTCACCATCGAAGCGACAGCAAGTCCATCGGTCAAGATCACGATCCCATCGGTCACGTTCAGCATCCAGATCCGGATCAAGATCACCATCAATCTTGGCACCGAAACAAAAATCTGGGGCCAATAAAAGAAAGAGGTCACTGACCATCAAGAGAATCATATGCATATTCTCAAGAATCAAGCTCATTAAACCTCACAAGAGGCACAAAGAGAACTGTTCACCCGAGTACTAGTAGCCAAAAAAGTGTGTTTGCACTTTCAGAAGAGAGTAAGTGTCAAACATTGTCATAACAAGAGGTCAATGACCTTGAAGCTCTACTGATTGATTTTGATTTCAGGAAGTAGTCGCTACAAACTTGTTTTTTGAAAATTTATTTTTAGCCGTGGCAGCCATCTTGAATTTCCGGACGACCTGAAATTTTGCTAGGATCAATTAGACATCAAGAGCAACATTCCTGTGAAGTTCATGAAAATCCGTCAAGTAGTTTCAGAGGAGTAGTCGCTACAAGTTTTCATTATATAATTCTATGTAAACAAAGATGGCCGCTGACAGCCATGTTTAACATCGAATCAAAATGATTTTTGACAAGGACCAACATCATGTTATGCTGATCATTTTAGAAAAAGTCCCATATCAATATCACTTACAGTTTTCAAGAAGTAGTCGCTACAAATTTGCATTTTGAAAATCTATTTTTAGCCATGGCGGCCATCTTGAATTTCCGGCCGACCTGAAATTTTGCTAGGATCAATTAGACCTCAAGAGCAACATTTCTGTGAAGTTTCATGAAAATCCGTCAAGTAGTTTCAGAGGAGTAGTCGCTACAAGTTTTCATTATATAACTCTATGTAAACAAAGATGGCCACTGGCAGCCATGTTTAATGTCGAATCAAAATAATGTTCGACTCGGATAACCATCATGTCATGCTGATCATTTTAGAAAAAGTCCCATATCAATATCACTTATAGTTTTCAAGAAGTAGTCGCTACAAACTTATTTTTTAAAAATCTATTTTTAACTGTGGCAGCCATCTTGAATTTCTGGCCGATCTGAAATTTTGCTAGGATCAATTAGACATGAGGAGCAACATTCCTGTAAAGTTTCATGAAAATCCGCCAAGTAGTTTCAGAGGGGTAGTCGCTACAAGTTTTTACTATATAACTCTATGTAAACAAAGATGGCCGCTGGCAGCCACGTTTAACGTTGAATCAAAACGATTTTTGATAAGGACCAACATCATGTCATGCTGATCATTTTAGAAAAAGTCCCGTATCAATATCACTTATAGTTTTCAAGAAGTAGTCGCTACAAACTTGTATTTTGAAAATTATTTTTTAGCCGTGGCGGCCATCTTGAATTTCCGGCCGAGTAGTTTCAAAGGAGTAGTCGCTACAAGTTTTTACTATATAACTCTATGTAAACAAAGATGGCCGCTGGCAGCAATGTTTAACGTTGAATCAAAACAATTTTTGACAAGGACCAACATGTCATGCTGATCATTTTAGAAAAAGTCCCATATCAATATCACTTATAGTTTTCAAGAAGAAGTCGCTACAAACTTGTTTTTTAAAAACCTATTTTTAGATTTGGTGGCCATCTTGGATTTCACATCAACATGAATTTTTGCTAGGATCAACTAGACTTCATGGGCAACATTTCAATTAGACATCAAAAGCAACATTCCTGTGAAGTTTCATGAAAATCCGTCAAGTAGTTTCAGAGGAGTAGTCGCTACAAGTTTTCATTATATAACTCTACGTAAACAAAGATGGCCGCTGGCAGCCATGTTTAACGTCAAATCAAAATACGATTTTCGACAAGGACCAACATCATGTCATGCTGATCATTTTAGAAAAAGTCCCATATCAATATCACTTATAGTTTTCAAGAAGTAGTCGCTACAAACTTGTATTTAAAAAATCTATTTTTAGCTTTGGCGGCCATCTTGGATTTCACATCAACATGAATTTTTGCTAGGATCAACTAGATTTCATGGGCAACATTTCTGTAAAGTTTTATGAATATCCATCCAGTAGTTTCAGAGGAGTAGTCGCTACAATTAAAAGTTAACGGACAGACGGACGGACGGACGACGGACGCCGCACCACGGCAAAAGCTCTGCTGATCTCTGATCAGTAGAGCTAAAAATCAGTTAAGCTAAAATCAGGAAAAGTAGTCAATTGGCTGGTTGCATGCCAGTTACGCGTCACTTAAATAGATCTTCCTTCCTATCAGCGCATTTATAGTTTTTCAGCTGCCGTTTACTTGGGAATGGGAGGATGCTTTAATGTTATAGCACATATTTTGGAGAAAGTAGGTCACAGTGACCTAGTTTTCAGGGTAAAGTCAGTGATTGAATAGAGGAAGGTGCTGTTAAAGTTTGATGAATATTGAACATGGTAATGCGGAGATATGACAAAAAGTTTATTTCCCACTGCCGAAACTTAAACACTTGATGGGCGTCATCTGTCAGCACTTTGTCAGTATAACAATGTTTTTTTTACCCAGATACATGACCTTGACAAACTGGCTCGACTAAGTTTTTGTGAAGGAAGAAAAGAGTATTTAACCCATATAATGACCTTCAGTGTGACTTTGACCTTTATATTTTAGTATGGTCATGTTGATGTTGTCATGTTGTCATGACAAGTATATATTGAAAGATGAGAAATAAAAATAATTGAGAAAGTTATAGCCAACGTTAAGTTTTGTGACAAAAAAACAACAGTATTTAAACTATATAATGACCTTAAGTGTGACCTTGACCTTTATATTTTAGTATGGTCATGTCGATGTTGTCATGATGAGTATATATTGAATGTCTGATGAAGAAATATCAAGAAATGATAAAGTTATAAGCAATGTTAAGTTTTCGTGAAGAAATAAATGAGTATTTAACCCATATAATGACCTTTAGTGTGACCTTGACCTTTACATTTTAGTATGGTTATGTTGATGTTGTCATGATGAGTATATATTGAAAGTTTGATGAAGAAATGAGAAAGTTATAACCAAAGTTAAGTTTTCGTGAAGAAAAAACGAGTATTTAACCCATATAATGACCTTCATTGTGACCTTGACCTTTATATTTTAGTATGGTCATGTCGGTGTTGTCATGATGAGTATATATTGAAAATCTGAAGAAGAAATATCACGAATGAGAAAGTTATAGCCAACGTAAAGTTTTCGTGACGGACCGACTGACAGACCGACGGACAACAAAGTGATCCCTATGTACCGCATTTTTCTTTGAAAAGGCAACACAAAAAAAGGTTTAACTTACGCATATTTTGGAGTAAGTAGGACACAGTGACCTAGTTTTCAGGGTAAGGTCAGTGCTTGATGGGAGGAAGGTGTTGTTAAAGTTTGATGAAGATCGGACATGGTTATGCTGAGATATAACAAAAAGTTTATTCCCACCCCACACCCCACCGCCGGAACTTAAACAAAAAGGTTAACATAATGCATATTTTGGAGAAAGTAGGTCACAGTGACCTAGTTTTCAGGGTAAGGCCGGTGCTTGGACATGGTATACTGAAATATATATAAAATACAAAATGTTGACGCTCGCCGCCCGGTTTATACCAATCTATAAAAATAATGAGAAATAAAATATGGTTAAACCAAACACTATAAGGCATATTAATATAATTTTAACATTTCAGTATCCGAATAACAAAGCCGAAAAGTCAAAAAGGAAGAAAACAATTCTCCACTTGGACAAATTGTCTATAATGGACCGTTGGTGCTGGATATTGGTTTCAAAGATACAGGGCTTACACCCATATCATAGAATGTATAACTACAATGGGTTGGGCCAGTTTTCTATCTTCATCCATGGCATACACCAAAATGTAGAAAATTAGCATTAAACAAATAGTTTCTATTAGAACAAACATAAACCCTTGTTTAAGGTTACTCATTCTGCTCCAGACGCAGGTGAACCATGCCAATTTTTACTATCTACTTATATACTCGGGTAGCTGTATCAGTGTTTGAAACTACACAAAAATATATAAAATTAAAAAGAACAAGAGGTCAATGACCTTGAAGCTCATTGATTGATTTTGATTTCAGGAAGTAGTCGCTACAAACTTGTTATTTGAAAATTTTTTTAGGCGTGGTGGCCATCTTGAATTTCCGGCCAGTCTGAAATTTTGCTAGGATCAACTAGACATCAAGAGCAACATTCCTGTGAAGTTTCATGAACATCCGTCAAGTAGTTTCAGATGAGTAGTCGCTACAAGTTTTCATTATATAACTCTATGTAAACAAAGATGGCCGCTGACAGCCATGTTTAACGTCGAATCAAAACGTTTTTCGACAAGGACCAACATCATGTCATGCTGATCATTTTAGAAAAAGTCCCATATCAATATCACTTACAGTTTTCAAGAAGTAGGCGCTACAAACTTGTTCTTTGAAAATCTATTTTTAGCTGTGGCGGCCATCTTGAATTTCCAGCCGATCTGAAGTTTTGCTAGGATCAATTAGACATCAAGAGCAACATTCGTGTGAAGTTTCATGAAAATCAGTCAAGCATTTCAAGAGGAGTAGTCGCTACAAGTTTTCATTATATAACTCTATGTAAACAAAGATGGCCACCGACAGCCATATTTAACGTCGAATCAAAACGATTTTTGTCAAGCACCAATATCATGTCATGCCGATCATTTTAGAAAAAGTCCCATATCAATATCACTTATAGTTTTCAAGATGTAGTCGCTACAAACTTGATTGAAAAAATCTATTTTTAGCTTTGGCGGCCATCTTGGATTTCGCATCAACATGAATTTTTGCTAGGATCAACTAGACTTCATGGGCAACATTTCTGTAATGTTTCATGCATATCCATCCAGTAGTTTCAGAGGAGTAGTCGCTAAAAGTTTTTACTATATAAATCTATGTAAACAAAGATGGCCGCTAGCGGCCATGTTTAAAGTCGCATCAAGATAAATTTCAACAAGGATCAACATCATGTCATGCTGATCATATTAGTAAATGTCCCATATCAATATCACTTACAGTTTTCAAGAAGTAGTCGCTACAAATTTATTTTAAATCTATTTTTAGCCGTGGCGGCTATCTTGAATTTCCGGCCAGCCTGAAATTTTTCTAGGATCAACTAGACATCAAGAGCAACATTCCTGTCAAGTTTCATGAACATCCGTCAAGTAGTTTCAGAGAAGTAGTCGCTACAAGTTTTTACTATATAACTCTATGTAAACAAAGATGGCCACTGGCAGCCATGTTTAACGTCGAATCAAAATAATGTTCGAATCGGATCAACATCATGTCATGCTGGTTTTCAAGAAGAAGTCGCTACAAACTTATTTTTTAAAAATCTATTTTTAGATGTGGTGGCCATCTTGAATTTCTGGCCTACCAGAAACTTTGCTAGGATCAATTAGACATCAAGAGCAACATTCCTGTAAAGTTTCATGAAAAACCGCCAATTAGTTTCAGAGGAGTAGTCGCTACAAGTTTTTACTATATAACTCTATGTAAACAAAGATGGCCGCTGGCAGCCATGTTTAACGTCAAATCAAAACGATTTTTGACAAGGACCAACATCATGTCTTGCTGATCATTTTAGAAAAAGTCCCATATCAATATCACTTATAGTTTTCAAGAAGTAGTCGCTACAAACTTATTTTTTAAAAATCTATTTTTAGCTGTGACGGCCATCTTGAATTTCTGGTAGATCTGAAATTTTGCTAGGATCAATTAGACATCAAGAGCAACATTCCTGTAAAGTTTCATGACAATCCGTCAAGTAGTTTCAGAGGAGTAGTCGCTACAAGTTTTTACTATATAACTCTATGTAAACAAAGATGGCCGCTGGCAGCCATGTTTAACGTTGAATCAAAACGATTTTTGACAAGGATCAACATCATGTCATGCTGATCATTTTAGAAAAAGTCCCATATCAATATCACTTATAGTTTTCAAGAAGTAGTCGCTACAAACTTGTATTTTAAAACTCTATTTTTAGCTTTGGCGGCCATCTTGGATTTCACATCAACATGAATTTTTGCTAGGATCAACTAGACTTTATGGGCAACATTTCTGTAAAGTTTCATGAATATCCATCCAGTAGTTTCAGAGGAGTTGTCGCTACAAATAAAAGTTTACGGACAGACAGACGGACGACGGACGCCGCACCACAGCATAAGCTCTGCTGATCTCTGATCAGTAGAGCTAAAAAATGGATTCAGCATAAAAAAATACATAAGAATGTCAAGTTTGAAAAAAATCTGATGAATAATGAGAAAAAAGTTGCAATTTAAGTAAAAGAAACTTAATTTTGAGTTCCGCCGCGACGCGATAAATGCAATAGTATTAAGGGAAGATTCCAAATTCCGGGCCAAAACTCGCAACTTTGAAAAGGCATAATTCTGGTTCTAGTAATGGTATTTTAAAAAATTAAACTGATCTGAAATGCTCTTAAAAAGCTCTGTCAGATGATATATTATTTATTAACCCAATACACACTTTAACAAGAGGTCAATGACCTTGAAGCTCTACTGATTGATTTTGATTTCAGGAAGTAGTCGCTACAAACTTGTTTTTTGAAAAATTATTTTTAGCCGTGGCGGCCATCTTGAATTTCCAGCCGACCTGAAATTTTGCTAGGATCAATTAGACATCAAGAGCAACATTCCTGTGAAGTTTCATGAAAATCCGTCAAGTAGTTTCAGAGAAGTAGTTGCTACAAGTTTTCATTACATAACTCTATGTAAACAAAGATGGCCGCTGACAGTCATGTTTAACATCGAATAAAAACGATTTTTGATAAGGACCAACATCATGTCATGCTGATCATTTTAGAAAAAGTCCCATATCAATATCACTTACGGTATAGTTTTCAAGAAGTAATCGCTACAAACTTGTATTTTGAAAATTTCTTTTTAGCCATGGAGGCCATCTTGAATTTCCGGATGACATTGAAATTTTGCTAGGATCAATTAGACATCAAGAGCAACATTCCTGTGAAGATTCATGAAAATCCGTCAAGTAGTTTCAGAGGAGTAGTCGCTACAAGTTTTCATTACATAACTCTATGTAAACAAAGATGGCCACTGGCAGCCATGTTTAACGTCGAATCAAAATAATGTTCGACTCGGATAACCATCATGTCATGCTGATCATTTTAGAAAAAGTCCCATAACAATATCGCTTATGGCTTTCAAGAAGTAGTCGCTACAAACTTGTATTTTAAAAATCTATTTTTAGCTTTGGTGGCCATCTTGGATTTCACATCAACATGAAAGTCAATATCACTTATAGTTTTCAAGAAGTAGTCGCTACAAACTTATTTTTTAAAAATCTATTTTTAGCTGTGACGGCCATCTTGAATTTCTGGCAGATCTGAAATTTTGCTAGGATCAATTAGACATCAAGAGCAACATTCCTGTAAAGTTTCATGACAATCCGTCAAGTAGTTTCAGAGGAGTAGTCGCTACAAGTTTTTACTATATAACTCTATGTAAACAAAGATGGCCGCTGGCAGCCATGTTTAACATCGAATCAAAACGGTTTTTGACAAGGACCAACATCATGTCATGCTGATCATTTAAGAAAAAGTCCCATATCAATATCACTTAGAGTTTTCAAGAAGTAGTCGCTACAAACTTGTTTTTTAAAAACCTATTTTTAGAGTTGACAGACGGACGGACGACGGACACCGCACCACGGCATAAGCTCTGCTGATCTCTGATCAATAGAGCTAAAAATCACTCTGGGGTTGCTATACAACAGCAAATTCCAAAACCGTTTAAATTCAGTGATTCCGAGAAAGCAGACACTAACAAGGAAATTATGCATTTTCTGGATTGTAAAATTATTGAACCAGTGGTTGGGTTTTAGAAGGAGGGTTTATTTCAAATATTTTAAAGCAGTTTAATAAAACATTAATTTTATGGACAAAATACATTTTAAAATGTAAACCGCAGCCGCCACCCGCCCGCCGCCCGGTTTACACCAATCTATAAGCCAATATTTTTTCTCCAAAAAAAACGGCTAAAAATAGTGAAAAATAAAATATGGTTAAACCAAACACTATAAGGCATATTAATATAATTTTAACATTTCAGAGTCCGAATAATGAAGCCGAAGAGTCAAAAAAAAAAGAAAATAATTCTCCACTTGGACAAATTGTCTACAATGGACCGTGGGTGCTAGATATTGGTTTCAAAGATACATGTAGCTTTATTTTTTACTTTTCAGAGTATCATATTATATCAGGGAATTTTATATTTAGTCAGGGATTAAAAACGCAATTAAAAAGTCTGTGAAAAGTGATGAAATAATCGAAAAAATATCAAACGATGTGAAATAATAAATTTACATTAAATCTCGAATAAGGACTTGAATCCTCGTCACCTGACAATTATAAGAAGATTAAATTGTACTTTATGCGATCAAATACTAAAAGTATAGATTTATAAAGAAAATGATACGTACATTTGTTTGAAAGAGGATCATTGTACAAACGAGCAAACTCTGTATTAAAATATGAAAAGCAATAAAAGCATATACTGTTACTAAATGCCCCATTGCTTTTGTAGCTGTTAGACGTGAGAGAGAACATGAGAGAGGTTAGAAGTGTGATGTTTAGTGCATTTCTTTTTTAAAAAACTTCTGAATTCGTACCAACACCACAGAATCAAAGGCTTACAGACAAGAGATTTGGTAACATATCAAATACATACATACATACATATATAACCTTTCCGGGGATCTAGATATTTTTATTTAGGATTATGAAGTTGACAATGTTCTTTCCCCAGTATAATGTGCTTGTTTTTTTAAACTTTACATTTTCGGTAATTACGGCATTAAAAAAAAATGTTTTCTAATAAATCATTTTAAAATATGGCTTATCTGTCAAGGTTTTAAATATTTCAAAAAAACAATTCTTCAGTGACTGGAGCGGTGATTTTTTGCAGCTGCATGTGGTCATTCTGTAGCATGTCAGTCAACATCAAATTAACAATGTTTTTAATACCCAGTATCAGGGCTTCTAAAATTTTAAAATGCAAATCGGTCCAGGTTTTTAACTGCCGTAAGAATCGCACTTATTTTGAAAAAATCACTAAAATCGCCGTACCCCACCCACCAAATTTTTTTTTTTCCGTTCAGTCATTCATATAGAGAACTATTTAAAATGTATGTTTGTATTATATTTGTATTATTTATAACTTACTTTATCACAATTTGTACATTTTAATGACTGACATCATGTCTTCGCTTTACTGGATGAATAATTTTCACTCAATATTAAAAGTGTTGATCATTTGAGGAATTAAACCGGAAGTGTCTAATAGACCGGAAGTCGCGTGAAGTTCATTTGTCGGTTCTAACACTCTCACAACATTGACCAAAATCTTTTTGCGGCGAACTGATGCCATGCCATCAAATTTTACTTGTTTATTTTGATATGCGTTGTGCTGCAGCTAGCCACTACGTACAAATTACCAAACAGCTCGTACATATCGTAGTGTTTCGCCCCTGCGCCACGTCGAGGCCCAACACATCCGACTTCAGCATGGGATATTTTTTGTTTGTTTTTTGTTTAATATATTTAATTAAAAAGAATCACCTATAAAAATTTCAGTTTATGTTGTTTTTAGCTCTACTGGCCAAGGGCCAGCAGAGCTTATGGGATGGTGTGTTGTCCGTCTTCCGTCGTCCGTCCGTCGTCCGTCCGTTAACTTTTCTTCAAACGACTTCTCCTCAGAAACCGCTTGGCTAATTTTGACCAAACTTCACATGGATGATCCTTAGATGAATGCTTTTTAGATTTGTTAAAATTAGGTCAGCGCTACATTCAAGATGGCTGCCATTACCATATATGGTCGAAACCTTAAAAAATCTTCTTCTCCAGAACCGCTGGACAGATTTCAACAGTTTTTCTTTTAAAATGATCGCCAACGCCTAGACTACCAAGTTTGTTCAAATAAAGTCCCCGAGGGTCAAAAATGGCCGTGCCCCGGGGGTCCAAAGTTTGTATATTGAGGTTTTGCATGTTTTTCATATAGACATATAGGAAAAAAGTTTAAAAAATCTTCTTCTCTAAAAACCACAAGGCACAGAGCTCTCATGTATTACATGTAGCATCAGCTTATGGTCCCCTGCTAAGTCTGTTCAAATGGTGACCCTGGGGTCAAATTTGTCCCCGCCCCGGGGTCACAATTTTACATAGACTTATATAGGATTTTTAAAAAAAAAAATCTTCTTCTCGGAAACTACAACAGCCAGAGGTTTGATATTTTGCATTTACTATAAGCTTATGGTCCTTTACCAAGTTTGTTCAAATGGTGACCCTCGGGTCACATTTGGCCCCGCCCCAAGGGTCACGTGTTTTACATAGACATGTATAAGGAAAAACTTAAAAAATCTTCGTCTCTGAAACTGCAAGAGCCAGAGGTTTAATATTTTGCATTTGCTATAAGCTTGTGGTCCTCTACCAAGTTTGTACAAATGGTGACCCTGGTGTCACATCTTGCCCCGCCCCGGGGTCACAGTTTTACATAAATGCTTGTGCAGGGAAAAACTGAAAAAAATCTTCTTCTCTGGAACTGCAACAGCCAAAGGTTTAATATTTTGCATTTGCTATAAGCTTATGGTCCTTTACCAATTTTGTTCAAATGGTGACCCTGGGGGTCACATCTGGCCCCGCCCTGGGGTCACAGTTTTACATAAATGCTTGAATAGGGAAAAACTGGAAAAAATCTTCTTCTCGGAAACTACAACAGCCAGAGCTTTGATATTTTGCATTTACTATAAGCTTATGGTCCTTTACCAAGTTTGTTCAAATGGTGACCCTTGGGTCACATTTGGCCCCGCCCCAAGGGTCACATGTTTTACATAGAAATGACTAGGGAAAAACTTAAAAAATCTTCTTCTCTGAAACTGCAAGAGCCAGAGGTTTAATATTTTGCATTTGCTATAAGCTTGTGGTCCTCTACCAAGTTTTTTCAAATGGTGACCCAGGGGTCACATTTGGCCGCACCCCGGGGGTCACAGTTTTACATAGGCTTGTATAGGGAAAAACTGAAAAAAAATCTTCTTCTCTGGAACCACATGGCACAGAGCTGTCATGTATTACATGTAGCATCAGCTTATGGTCCTCTACTAAGTTTG